>PVKC010051034.1:0-10484 GCA_004027635.1 Crocidura indochinensis
TTGCATGAGTGAGTTTCTGGATTCAATTCCTGTTGCTATTATGGCCTTAACTACCAGCATCACAAGGTATTGTTGTATGTGCCAAATAATAAAACAGTAACAAAAAATATATCCACAGTAATTACCCAAAATAAATAATTATTATTAGAGTAAAATGATGGTGGTTGATGTTTGAAGTTTTTATTAAGAATCTTGGGAACAGGAGCTGGAGTGATAGTACAGTGGGCAAGGCACTTGCCAAGCATGAAACCAACTAGGATTCAGTCACTGCCAATCCCCATATGCTTCCTGGAACCTCTCAAAAGAGCCAGGAATATGCCCTGAACACAGTTGACTATACTGGTGGGCCAAAAACAAGAAGAGAAAGAGTAAAATTCCAGCAACAAAAAAAGTCATTATTTGAAGAAGACTAGAGAATATATTGGCAAGATTCTGTTTATTTTTCTATTTTGTTTGGTCTTCAAACTGGCAATTTTCTGGTACAGGATTAAAATCACTATTTCCCTTCTGAAAGATTCTTCTTCAGTGTTTGAACCAAAAAATACCTTTTGTTCAGTTGTCAAGAACAGAGAAAATTTTGCATCTTAAATTATAAATTTTAAATGGCAAAGATTAACATTCAGTTTGTCTCAATTGTTCTTTATTCTGACCTTAAACAGCTTGGATAATTACCATTGTTTCCCCTGATGGACTTTGCTTCCTCTCAGAGTTATTTTGAAATAATAGTTATAGTATACTTATTTGCCTTCTAAAGTGGAGAGAGACATAGACAGAGAGTAGGATATCTGCCAAATAGGCATGCAAAAGTGATCAAATTAAATTTTAAAAAATAGTATCTTTTCCAACCTTTGATCTGTGCAAAATTCAAGATCACTAATTACAGAAGACTGACTGCAATAACATGACTGAGCAGAACTTCTGGAACCATAAAAACTCAATCCTAGACTTTGTCCTAGGACCTGCACAAAAATTAAGATTCCTAATTACAGAAAACTGACTTTGACAATCACAACTGAGCATAACGTTTCCTGGAACCATAAAAAGACATCAGCGTTTGACAATGAACATGTCTGAAGCCTGTAGTTGATCCCATGACAGTTTGCTTCAAGTGTGGAGAAACCCTGTTTCTCTTAGGCCAAGGGAATTTCTTTTCGAATTTTCCCAATACTTACTGTGCCTATGAAAAAAAAAAAAAATTGCCACAACAGTCTTCTCTTTCTTTTGTTTTTCTTTTTCTTTCTTTCTTCTTTTAAATTTATATTCATATGTTCTCCCCACATTTTTTAACAGAACCATAGAACATGAAGCATCTTGTTCTGCCTCATAAATAGAGGGAGGAAAATTGTGGATAGTACCAAGGGCAAACAGTCTCACAAATATTGGATTGAAATAAAGAATGATCAGACCTAAACACCCAACTCTAACTAAATGACATTAAAATCAAGAGACCCAAACTAAAACAAGCTATACACAGAAGGGACATATTACACCAATAATCAAAGAGGCTAAGGGTGGAGGTATGGATGTATGCTGAGAACAGGGATGGAAGGAGGTCAACACTGGTATTGGGAATTGCCCTAATTCACTGTCACTTGTACCTTAAATATAATTGTAAAAGACTTGCAATTCACATTGGTCTCAATAAAAGTTATTAAATAGGGGCTGGAGAGATAGCACAGTGGCGTTTGCCTTGCAAGCGCAGATCCAGGTGGTTGGTTCGAATCCGGGTATCCTATGCGGTCCCCCTTGCCTGCCAGGAGCTATTTCTGAGCAGATAGTCAGGAGTAACCCCTGAGCACTTCTGGGTGTGGCCCAAAAACAAACAAAAAAAAGTTATTAAATAAATAAATAAGATGAAGAACCAAAAGGAAAATAGAGTCTAGAATGTTTCCAAACAAAAAGTAGGAGAGAAAAAAAATATCTTAACTGTTTTCCATAAACTTATTTGTCAAGCATCATCCTAAGTCTGCTATGTGAAAATGATGTAATTTATTTTTTTAAAAAACTTATTTTCTTGCTTCATTTCTGACCAGATCAGATTCTTTGAGGAGGGAACAGTATTTCAATAATGTTAATCAGAGAATTCTAAATCTTATGGAGCACTCTCTTTTAAAGTTACATACATATATGGCACATAAACAGATTTCCTCATTATCTGAGTAAAATATCTTTTTACTTTTAAAATTTATAACTTAAATGTCAAATTCTGTCCTACTGCTCCAGTTCAAGTACAAATATGGCTTGGAGGACAATATGGGACGCCAGAAGATTGAACCTCTGTCCATCCTAGGTTAGCACAAGCAAGGCAAAATGCCTTACAACTTGCGCCACTCCTGCGGACTCAAATATTTTAATTGAGGTGTTTTGATTCTAAATTTATTACCTTATTCCATATAATACTAACTTAAACACAGATTTTTTTTTAAATGCTGTACCATGATAACTTAATTTCAATATCAGGCTTCTTGAATTCTTGTGTTCATTACTCATAACTTAATTCCAATCTTAACTCTACTCAGAACTAGCTACAATATGTGCTAGGTTCAGTGAAAATTGAAATTTCCAAATATTGTCCAGGGATCCTGAGCCCCATTTTAGGACAGATTGGAACATTTGGTACCTGGATAAGCTGCGTAGTGAAATGAGCTAACTAACTCCAGTCTAAGTACACTGTAGCTGCCAGTCCTGGTATGATTGGCCTAAGATCTGTGGTGGGTGCCCATATCCTAGAGTGATTCTCTATTGTGAAGGACCACAATTGTATTCAAGAAATAATTAACAATTACTAGTTAGTTCAAATTAAGATAAAAATATGGGGCCAGAATGGTAGCACAATGGTAGGGCATTTGGTTTGCACACAGCTGACCCAGGATGGACCCGGGTTCGATCCCTTGCATCCCATATGGTCCTCCGAGCCAGGAGGGATTTCTGAGTGCAGAATCAAGAGTAACCCCTGAGCACCATCAGGTGTGTCCCCAAAAAACAAACAAAAAGACAAGGTAACAGTAGTAACAATAGAACTTTATCATGTTCTATTATATATCAGGTTTCAATCAGAAACTATAAATTCAAAGATAAGTTATTAAGAATTTTGAAAATAAAATTATTAAGAACTATATCTTATTAAACCCCAAGTTTAATTGGGATTTAATTCAGACAGTTATTAGCCTACTCAAGTAGTTTGTAGTTCATTGAAGCTAGACTTGAATTTACTACATACTTGGCAATTATGACTTTATAAATTAAAATAATTGAACCCCAGTTTAAGTTCTGATGTAATTATTTAATTATTCTTATCTCAAATATTTGGAATTCTTAGCCATCATGTCTGTATAGCAAATAGCAATGTCTTGGCTAGTTGTTTTTCAATTTATATACTTCTTTTCAAAACTGGAATAAGAAGTATATTCCTATCATAAGAGATTAAATGCTTTCTTATGCTAAGGTAAAGCAACATTGCTTCCTAGCATAAATGTGGATGACAATATCTATGTCATACTTTCTACTACAGAGATGTCCTACTTAGAGGTAAATTGATCCATTAGTCAAAGCCATCTTTTGTCCTTATGAACATCTTTCCCTGGACACTTTTTGCTAGTCAATGCTATCTAAGCGACTCCTCATAAAGCAAAAGAGAAACATTCTCAAGTCACTTTCAGATCATTGATTAATCACCTGAGAACATCAATATCAATGCAAAAGAACCTCAATTGATCACTTCATTATCACAAGCATGATATTAGGGTCACTCCAACATCTATACTATAGGCCCTAATTATTCTCAGGATTCTACCAGGAAGAAAAAGAAATACATTTATCACCCTTGCAAGCAGCAAAACAGCATGCATGCGTTTTAATATGTCAATATATATACTGCTCACTTGCTAAAGTAGATTGCAAACTGTTTAAAACTGTTCCTCTTCTTTTGGATGTTTTTGTGATTCTGTGCAAAACAATTCACATCTTTGAAAGAAAAATAATCCTGTTTTGTTGCTACAAAAAAGCTAAGATAATGAATGAGTTCAATATAATGACCAAAAGTACCATTAGCAGGATTATCTTACCAGTTGAGTTTTTTTAAATAATATAAAGGTCATTTTCTCTTTTTGTTTTTGCTTTTTTGTGCTGAGTCATTTAGTAATGTGTCCTTGTAAATGATAATATTTTGGAAGATTTTGTTTTTTCTGTTAAATCACACTCAATCTTCATTTAGACAATTATTTTAGCATTACCAGGTGATTTGTTTTTTACTAAAACTACTCGTTTTTTAATGCATGATAACATTCGATCAATGTTGAATGCAGAATAAGATACATAATTCTTTATTTCTCTGTAATTAGTTTGAAGCTTACTAAGAATGTTGATTTACATATTGTTCTCTCCCTTAAAATGATAACTATGAGTTTTATTTGTAATGTTCTCATCTCTGAGCAACTGAAAGCACCATAGAGAAATCTGATTCTCCAGGTACATTTATGCTACAGAATTTACTTGTTGCTACTCAGGGTGATATATTTATAAAATTATGGTGGTAACATTTAACTTTTAATTTTTGATATAGTATCATTGCAAGAAAATACTACACTGTAGATTAAAGAAAGAACACATACTCTCAATATGCTGTAATGAGAAATAGTTTGTACATTTATTATTTGACAAAGAATTCAAAAAGGTATATATTCTATTTGCTATTCAGTAAAACTATGCAAATCTGTCCATGAATGCATGAATTTTGTGAGTACTAAAATGATGCTTTTTAGATAAAATATAAGCAACCCAATCAAACGCTCTCCTATTAATAGAGAAGAAGAAAAAGAAGTTGACTCACATGTCTGAAATAATCAAGAATCTGGGAGTTAGTAGTGTCATATACTTTTCCCCATATATTCACTTCTGTTTTTTGTTTGTTTGTTTTAGTAACATTATCATTAAACCTTCATTGTCCTTATACATAATACAATCACAGTAACTCCAAGCTTATTATATTTTATGAACTTAGCAATACCAACAAAAAGGAAAAATATCTTTACCAAATTAACAAAACTACTGAGAATGACTTATTGCAATAATTTGATTAGCCTTCTGAGGTACATTCACAATCCAGAGATAAGAAACAAGACCAGTTCTTCTTTAAAAGAATGAAGAAAAGAAGCTGCTTAAAGAAAATATTGATGCTTTTTCTTTAGAGAGAAGAATGGCTTCTCTACAGAGAAAAAAATAAAAGTGTTTATGATAACATGTAGTTTAACAATAAAAGTGGCAGTCTTTTAAATTCTATTATTTAAATAATTAATTTTGAAAGGATATACATAATGCCAGTATTCTAAATTATTTCATTTTTTTCTTTTGTGAACATAACATTTTTAAAATCAGTAGTGTTTAATCCATTACCTTAAATTAACATCATTGAATATGTTTACTTCTTCATTGGTGTATTGGCAAATAAAACGTTATTATACTCCACCATAGTTATCACTATTAAATCCTTTTATTTTATTTTTTGCCCAAAAGCTGTGTCTTGTATTTCTACTTATTTATTAGTACTTTTGAGGACTTATTTTATCTGCAAGAAAACTATTTGGAACTAATAACTAAAAGTATTACATATTTTATTTGTATTGATCAGAGAGGCTAAATCCCTCACACCACATATGGTTCCCCAAACTGACAGAATTTATTCCAGAGCACCGAGCCAGAAATGGCCACTAATACTGCCAGGTGTGGTGAAAATTCTAAATCCCCTTCCAAAAAGAAAAAAAGAGAGAGAAAAAAATCTTATTTTAGAAAATAAAGGAATAATTTTTGAGATTTCTGGAAGAAGTCCAATTTAATCATTTTTAATAAAGGATAACTCACAAAGAATCTCAATGATATAATATTTCCTTTGAACTACTGGCTTAATTGATGAAGACAGCTGCCAAACCTGTAATTTTTGTTTCTCTTAATGAAAGAAAGATCCTTCTAGTGGCAGGTAAACATTTTTAATTTGCTCTTTATTCCTTCCCTTCCAGTCTCTTTGTAGTCCTTTTATCTTTGACTGGTAATCTCACCATCACTCTTTTATCAATTCCTTCTTGTACAACTGATTTTCCAACTACTTTGCTTGGCATTTATACTCCTGAGAACCTTTTCATCCAACATTTATTCCTCAGCTGTTATCACCACTAAACTCAAATTGTGTTTCCATCAATATTATCATGATCCTCAACTTGCCAATTCCAGTATGTGTTGTCAGTTCTTTAATTTCTTAGAACTTGAATTTCTTTTGTAGTTGACTCTTTCAACTGACCACTCACATATTGTTGATTTCCTTTTATGCTAGATTTCCATAAGCAAGAATTTGACTGTCTTTGAATCAGTTATATTTTTTTTTGTTCAACCCTTAACTTTAGAGTGGCTTTTATCCTGTCATACAACGGATTTACCAAGTTTGAAAATTATACAGCCTTTAGTGGAACATAATTCTGTTGATCCAAAATCCATACTGTTTTATATTCTTTAGAAATGCTGTGCCACATTTATCATTTTAATCCTCAATCACTATAAGTGCTTTAAAACAGGATAATTTGATGTAGCCTTTTTTACTAAATAAGACACAAAGAGTATTTTTAGGAAGCTAAAAATATAAGAACTCAGTAAAAATCCCATATTGTACCATAATCCTTTTCTCTCTTCTCACTCAAATTTCCTAAAACTTTAGGTCCACTTATTTAAATCTGATCCACTTAGTAAAATTATTTTATTGTAATTCTTGTTTTTGCTTTTTGAAATTTTTAATACATTACTAAATATGATACACAGAGGAGATAATTAAATACAAAATTAATTTTATAAAAGATGACTTCACATGCTGGAGCGATAGCACCGCAGTAGAGCATTTGCCTTGCACTCAGTTCGCTCCCGGGGTTCCTATATGATCCCCTGAGTCAGAAGTGATTTCTGAGCACATAGCCCGGAGTAACCCCTGAGTGTTGCTGGGTGTGGCCCCCAAATCAAAAAATAAATGAATAAACAAATAAAAGATGACTCAAGATTTCAAATGTGGATTTAATTTTATATCACCAAATATTTCAAAAACTATCTTAAATTAAAATTTTCAATTCATGAGCAAAAGTTTCAAGTAATTAAGATCTACTTAAAATTATACATTTTATTATTATTTGTAAATATATTTGATATCATTATTAGGTATTATTAAGTAGATTAAGATTTACTTAAATATATTTGAAATCATTATTAAGTATTATTAAGTAGATTAAGATCTACATAAAATGATACATTTTATTATTATTTGTAAATATATTTGAAATGATTATTTTCAGGCATATAAATATTTTCATCAATAGATTCACAGTGTAGCAATACATATAGAAATATGTCCTGTTCATCTTATAAACTTAATAGTTCTATCTTAATAACTACAAATCACATCAAAATTGATATTGACTTTGGCAAAATATGCTTGCATATTTATTTCTATACATTTTGTCAAATGTATAGACTCATATAACTATCACTACAAGCAAGATACAGAACTACTCCCTCAAAGATTTCATCCATGTTATTATCCTACTGGCAAAACTCCCAGAACATGGTCTCATTATTCTCCACTTCCACAATTTTATCATATTGAGAATTCTTTGGTATTAATCCTTTATCTGATTTTATCTGATGAATGGTGAGCAAGTAGTCTGGTCATAATTTCCATTCAGGACAGAAACTTTTTAATTAATATGCTCTCATTTGTAAGTTTTTGCTTCCATTTGCATGGCCAGAGGTTTTGAATTCTTATACATGGCTCTAGCCTCAATGTAATGAAGAATTCTGCCTTTTTCACCAAAGCACTTTTGGATACAGATGACTTTCATGCACAGCATCTGAAAAAAGTTAGAGTTCATTTCTGAATGTTCATTGAGCACAAAGTGGTACAAACAAGAAAGCTCAAGAAACTCATATAGTCTGAATCAAAAATGACAGAACTGGTGCCGGAGAGATAGTATGGAGGTAGGGCGTTTGCCTTTCATGCAGAAGGAAGGTGGTTTGAATCCCAGCATTCCATGTGGTCCCCTGAGCCTGACAGGAACGTTTTTTGAGCATAGAGCCAAGAGTAACCACTGAACGCTGCCGAGTGTGACCCCCCCCAAAAAAATGGCAGAACTGGGTGCAGATCTAATAGCACAGCAGGTAAGATGCTTGCCTTTCATAGGACTGACCCAGATTCAATTCCTGGCATCCTATATTGTTCCCAAGCCTACCAGGAGTAACTACTGAGTGCAGAGTCAAAAGTTACTCCTGAGTGCTGGTGAGTATGACCCAAAAAATGACAGATCTAAAATATCTGCTAGGTGAAATGAAAATTCAATGTAAGGCTTTTTAGTAGGATAATAACAGCAGATGAAGACAGAATCAGTGAGCTCCAAGATGAGATGCATAAAACATTTAGACAACAAAAAAGTTTGTAGATAAAGCTCATAATAAGTGAATATCAGATGTCAAAACTTCAGAAGAATTTAAGGGAACAAACTATGAATTAAGGCCCTATATGGTCAGAAAGACAACACCGGCTAAGTAGCAACAAAGACATCACTGGGAAGTTTCCAGAGCTGATGAGTGCATATTCCAGATCAAAGAGGCCCAAAGGGTGCAGCTAACTAAAAAGACTACAAGATATAGCTCTATAAAAATGATAAAATCTATAGAGATAGAATATTGAAAACATCAAGATCAACTCAACAAATTACATACAAAGGAACATACCTGATATTTACAGCAGATTTATCAAATGAGACACTGTGGGCCCAAAGGCAATGGTGGAATATAATTTTAAAAAATTATCAGTGAAATGAATGCCTCACAAGAATACTTTACTAATCATACTTCATAAATATTAGAAAAAACGATACAGAGTTTCATGGATAAACAACTCGAAAACTTCATAGACTTGAAACCAACTCTCTAAAGAATGACTTTGCGGCTTCTGTAAAACAAGACAAACCTTAAAACACTACTTTTATATAGAAAGATGATAAAAAAAAAAAAACCTCTGACAATTTAATTAATTGTCAGTGGCCTAACTGCACCAATTAAGCGACATGAGTGGCAGGATTAGAAAAAGTATTCAACCTCCTGCTCCATATAAGAAACACACATAAATACTCAGAGCAAACACAATGGTTTGCTCAAATATCAGCGGTTAAAACACTATATTTTAAGCAAGTAACTTCCTCAAAAAGGCCAGGTTCACATATTTCTATTAGATGGACATTGACTTCAGCCTTAAGAAGGTCATAAAGCACCATAATTTGCAAGGTTATTTGAAGTTGAATTTTAGACATACTATGTTCCAGAACCAACCTCCCAAGACAGTGCCACCAGGGTTCCCAAGTTCCCTCCTTCTAATCCTCCCTTCTATTAGTCTGTCACCTTGATTGAAACGGTTTTAGATTGGATGTCAGACTTTGGTTCTCTTATTTTCAGTGTTGTTGATTCTGTAATTTGGGTATTAAACTTTACCACTCTTTACACCAATGTACTTGGATTCCCCTTAATCCCTGCTCCTTATCTCTTCCTGTTTCCTCTTGCCACCCTCAATTTCTCAAGGAAAGTATCTTATTCACATAAAATGACTTGCTGCTCTGAAGCAGAAATTTCAAGTTTTTCACACTGACAGTTTCATAGAAATTTTCTAATAGACAGTAAAATGCCATTTATGTTCATGTGTTAATTTAATTAAAATTAGGAAAGCATCATTGTTTACATATTCAGAAATGCCAAATTTCCCAGGAAAGTATATTATTTTTGAGGTATATAGAAAATACCATAATAGGTATTATTTAATTATAATGTTTTCAAATATTACTGATATAAAACATTTTTGTATATCATCAAGCAAAAATACATATGCATTTCAAAAATACTAACTGGCATGAACCAATTTTGTGTGCATATAAAACTGTGCACAGAATAGAAAGACAACTGAAAGTTCACCAAAGTATACACTAGAAACCAATATTTCTGTGTTCTGCATATATTATTTTGTTTTCTTTTATTTTCTATTAATTTTTCAATATTATGTACTAAGTAAAACAAAAGATTTATGTTTTAAGTGCCACCTAAACCACTTCTTTCCTCCAATTTTCTACTTTCTCTTTATCCCACTGAAAGGATAATATTAGCAAATGCTCATCTATCTTACCAAGTTTTCCTCACAGTTGAAACAAGACTATACACTTTGTGGTTTTTCTTAGGAGCAGGAAACAAAGGGTAGTCCTCAAGTTTTATTTCTGACTATGCTCAGGCATCACTTCTGGCAGTGCTCAAATATCTTATGTGGTACCAGAGATCAAATCTGAGTTGGTCACTTATAAGACAGGCAATTTATTCTCCTTTATATTGTTTTCCAGATCCAGGTTTATACACTTCTAAGTGCTTGCTTATAATTTTTAGGAACATTCTTTCATAAGATTTTGAAATTATCTTTTCAA
>PVKC010051035.1:0-10491 GCA_004027635.1 Crocidura indochinensis
AGATAATTCTCTGAAGATTAACATTCTTTCACATGCCTTTTGTCTATTTGTATATCTTCTTCGAAGAAGTTTCTGTTCATCTTGTATCATCATTTTTTTATATGGTTGGATGATTTTTTTCTTGCATATTTCTACCAGTATTTTGAATATTCCTTATTGGGTGAGAACTCACTGGTTTTATTGTATTTACAAAGTTATGCAGCTATCATCACAATCCATTTTAGTGGGCCGGGCGGTGGTGCTGGAGGTAAGGTGCCTGCCTTACCGCGCTAGCCTTGGACGGACCGCGGTTCAATCCCCCGGTGCCCCATATGGTCCCCCAGGCCAGGGGCGACTTCTGAGCGCATAGCCAGGAGTAACCCCTGAGTGTCACTGGGTGTGGCCCAAAAACCAAAAAAATAAATAAATAAATAAATAATCCATTTTAGAACATTTATCACACCCAAATATACATTATTCACAGACACTTCCTTTTTTCCCTAGACATTCCTATCCTTTCCCTCACTTTACCTCCACTTTCTCTCCTTTCTCTCTTTTTTCTTCTCTCTTCTCAGATGTATTATTAAGTAAAATACTCAAGTCAGACAGAGCCAGTATTTCTTTGTTATATTCAATTCTTTATTCAATCTGAAGGGATGTAGTCAACACAAATATTTGAACAGTTATTTTCCAGTGAGTTGTTTCTCTGACTGGTCCCTAAATTTTCAAGGGGAATAAACTTTATTTCCAAGAGTAAAAACAAGCAAAGAAAAGTCATTTAACTTCTCAAAACCTCTATTTTCAACACAAAAAAAAAATGAGAATTCTAATCTCTATTCTTAAATTCACGGGGTATAAAAACCTACAATTGTAGGTTTTTCAGAAATCATAATGGACCCCACGATAGAAGGGTCTACTGTTCTCTCCATTGTGTGATATTTGAGTAAATGAGAGCCACAATAAAAGTGAATAAGAATATGCAAGTATGGAAAGGGAACGTAAAAAAGATGTAGCCTCACATCTTCCAGTATTGAAAGGGGAAATGGGTCCACAGACTTGTTAGTGGCTGAACCAGGACTGACTTCTGACCTAATATCATTTCCCTTCTCCCTTGCTGCCTTCATATTTTTGACTTGACTCTTAGTGTGAGGAACCAAGGATTGAACATAAGATGTATTTTATGAAAACTTGTCTGCCACCCTTTGGACTTATTTTAATGAAGATTCTAAATCCAATTCAAAGACAAAACTAGCTCCCACCTCTACCCCCAATTTCTAGTGTTATAATTCCAAGAACTATAATAGAACTCATGTTCTTAGACTAGACATAGAATTTTTAAGATTTGGGATAAAATAGCCACTGTAGCAAGATCTTTTTTGTGGAGAGTAGGATACAATATCCAGTGACACTTAGTGTCTCTGCTTTGAGAAATTATTCTTGGCAGTGCTTGGGAAACCACTTGAGATGTCAAGGTTTGAACCTGGGTTAACTGTATGCAAAGCAAGTACCCTACTTGTACTTGTTCTGATCCCTGTTGCAAGACTTCTTAAGCCCAAGAATTAGAGAAACAACACCCTAGTTCTGCAGTTAAAGAGAAATTTGAACATCACAACAAAATGAAGAGCAGGATCCCACCCAATATTCAAAACTGTTCAGTTGAAAGTGTTTTTTAGCAATATTAGCCACTGTCCCATGCCTACATTCTCATTATCTGAACAAAGCCAATTATTAGGTTTGATTATCAGATTTAATTGATTACTGGATCTCATTCTTTTGCACTGCTGCTTAAATGATCAGAGAACGTTGCTGACCTTGATAGCTGTCAGTTATATCCTGAAACCTATGAATAATCAAGGCCTTTTGCTTCCTATAATAATATGATACATAAAATTCCTATAAAGGTAGATGTCAATTCCTTTAATGTAGCTTCTGCTACTCGCGGAATGAGTAATTTAAAATTGCCAGGAAGCCAAAAAACAATTCTATTTGGCTTTGGAACAAACTTAAAATTTCCACATAGGCTTTTAGATCAGATTCTATTTTTTAATGAATAAATTTTGTAATTGAATTACTGTAAGATATACAGTTATAATTCTTACCTTTCAAAATAGCAAAACCAAATTGAATACAGCAAGTTTTGGAAGTAACTGAAATACCATGTGACTTTTTCTTATTAAATTATTTTATTTTTTTGTTTTTTGGCCACATCCAGCAGTGCTCAAGGCTTAATCTTGGCTCTGTACTCAGGAATCACTCCTAATAATGTCAGGGAACTTTGGGGTACTAGGTATAGAACCTAGGTCAGCCATTCCAAGCCACTGCCTGACTTTTTAGCTGTACTTTTAACCCCTCCCCCACTTTCTCCCTATTCCCTTTTTCCTTCTCCTTCTCCTCCTTTTTCTTTTATCATCTTCCTCTTCACCTCTTTTCTTCTTTGTAATAACACATGAGCAACTTTCATGTGCTACTCCCCCATTAGAATAACATGGAGGTAAGGTGTTTGCCTTTCATGCAAAAGGTCATCGGTTCGAATCCCGGTGCCCCATATGGTCCCCCGTGCCTGCCAGGAGCAATTTCTGAGCATAGAGCCAGGAGTAACCCCTGAGCACTGCCGGGTGTGACCCAAAAACCAAAAAAAATAAAGAAAGAAAGAATAACTATTTTTCTTATATAGGAGTAAAATATTTTCTTTTAAAGAAATATTTCTAGGGTCCAAAAGGCTAGTACAGGGTTAAATGCATATAATCCACTTTGATTCATCCCTTGACACCATCTCATCACTCTCAGGCACCATCAGTTACAGCTCTGGAAGCCCCTGACATTACAGATCCCTTTTGATCTGGCCACCCCAGCTTAAGTGACCAAGAAATCCTAGGAGTGCCCCCCTGAGCACCACTTGGGAGATAAGAAAAAGGAAAGAACCTATCAAGGGGCATCAGGTACAGCTGAGTGATTAAAAAAGCATCTGGCTTGTAGCTACAGGCACATAATTCAATCCCCAGCATTGGCCCATATGCCAGAGTTCGATCCCCAGCATCACAACTATGTAATCCACACACTTCAGTTAAAATGGGTGAAAACCTCTTGGTCATCACAGCATCTGTAAGGGACAGACAGGGAATTTTTCTGTTTTTTAGGAAAAAGAAATAGGGCAGGAGGGAGGAGAGAAGGAGAGGAGATGAGGGAAGGAAGGAGGGAGCTTAAAAAGCTTTTGAACCAAAAAGAATAAAGAACTTACCTTACATGCGGCTGATCTATCTTTTTCTCTTCTACCACATGGTCCCCAGGAGTGATCCTGGTGTGCCCCCCCCCCCATTTTTTAAATGAAATAACCTATCTAGTATGAATTTGAAATTTAAATACTATTTTCAATTTCTGAGCTGTAAGGTCAATAGAACATTTAACATACTTAGGTAATGACTTCTCAAAATTTTTTCAGGAGAAAGGCCTGGATGACTTAGATAAGCAGCTGTTAATTGAGCTTCCTTTGTTCCATATAAACACTGCGTATGTGTTGTAAGCTTCATGCCTTCCATATATCATATGTCTTGTTTCCTCAGTCCCTGTATCCAGCCTTACCAGTTGTGTTTTCTCTCCTAGGTGGCTGGGGAGCGATATGTCTACAAATTCGTTTGTGACCCAGATGCCCTTTTCTCCATGGCCTTTCCCGACAATCAGCGTCCGTTCCTGAAGGCAGAGTCTGAGTGTCACCTCAGTGAGGAGGAGACTCTGCCACTGACCCACTTCGAAGACAATCCCGCTTACCTCCTGGACATGGATCGCTGTGGCAGTCTCCCCTATGCTGAGGGCTTTGCTTACTAAGTTTCTGAGTGGCCAAGCAGCCAAACCCTAGAGCTAGCAGTTCCCATTCAGGCAAATGAGGGCAGTGGTTTTGTTCGTGTTTTTGGCTGTTCCTAACGCTTGCCCTTTGAGTATGAGGTGGAAAGCCCAAGCTGTCTCTGGAGTGGCGCCCGTACTGACAGACCTTGGCTGGGGAGTGGGAACAGGGAGGGGCTTAAACTACCCCAGAGGCTCAGTTCTGATCCTGACAAGGTTTCTGGGAGGTGATTTAACCCGGACCTCCTTCCCAAGGACAATATATGCAAAGCAATACCTTGTTCAAGGTAGTCCCCACCCACAGGCAAAGAGTGCATGACAATCTGCTTTTGATCATGGACTACTAAATGCCTTTACATAGAAGGGCTCGGATTTTGCACAATTGAGGAAAAGATCCCAAACCTTTCCCCCCCAACTGTAGGTAGACTAAGTAGTCTAGGTCCAAATCATGAAGGGTTAAAGGGGTATCTAAAATGTGGAAACTCCTCTATCTTAGAAATGCTTCCCCTTGGTCTTGAAAGAAAGCTGGGATCATCAGCCTAGCTGTCACACACACCACATGGTTTAGTGATCTACCTTGGCAACTCTTGGTTGAGAACCTGGCCAGGTGGTCACCGCATAGAACAAGCCCCCTTCTCTTCCCAGTCACAATGTAGATGGCTTTAATCATAGAAGGATATGAAACTCTTTGGACAGTATTTTGCTTTGCTTTGATTCAGGGGATTGTTTTGGTGGTTGTTTTGGGGGGGAAAACAGTTTATAAACTGATTTTTGTAGTTTTGGTATTTAAAGCAAAAAAAAATATATATATATATATCTCACACACACACACACCTTTTGGTAACTGCGCTGCATCCTTTAAGACAGGGCAGTGCTGACTTATGAAGACGCTGCAGCTTGCAAGGGGTTCTGCTGAGGGCTGCCCCTGGGCCATGGACAAGCCCACTTCATTGCCTGCTTTGTGCTTTCTGCACCTGACAGCCTGATGGCACATTTGCACCTGAGTTGTACATTTTTGAGGTGTGTAGGGCCTCCTACACACACCACTTAGATCCTATGTGTATAGTTTTCCCCCCTCGTTCACTAACATGCCCTCTCTGGAAAGCATATGTACATAATACAAATCATGTCCATTTGCAACCTCTTACCTGGTGGATACCTTGGGATCCTTTCCTGGGCATGATGGATGACAATTTCCATTTCATCTGATTTGTTTTATTTCCTTTCATTCTTTCATCCTTGGACTTTAAACCCTGCATATGATTCAATAGGGTTTGAGACTTACATGTGACACTGACAGGTAAAACAGTGCTAGCATTTTAGTTTCCTGCCACCTTAAAAAAAAAAAAGTTTATGTTGATTGCTGTATTATATTGGAAACGTTTTTAAACAACCAAGCTAGAGTTATGTGAAAGTTGAGCTCCAAGTAGAGGAAAAGGTACTAGAGTATGGTAGAACCGTACCCTGCTCTGCTAACAGAATTCTGTGCTCCCCACCGCTCTTGGCACGCCCTAAACAGCTGTGTTGGCCTTCAGCTGCAAAGGCCAGAGCTGACTTAGTGAGGTTATGTGTAAGACGGTGCTCTAAATTATCTTTCTATTAAAGGAGCACTCCATAATCTCAAACAGTCTCCCTCAGGACCAGCAGCATATTTGCAAAGAGGTTAACAGAGATAAGGGTTGCATTTTATAACTATAGAAACATGAAGTTTTCCTCTATCGGTTGCTAATTTGCCCACAAAGGTATTGAACCTAAAGCTTGGGCCTTAATTAGCTTTGTACTCTAATCAAAGGACTCTTTCCAAACTGCATTTATAGCTTCCTAAGCGATGCATACTCTATACATAGATGCATATTTTATCCCCAGCTGTCTAGAGATTTATTTGTTGTAAATGCTGTATAGGATTTTTTTTTTCTTTTTTGCCCTTATACTGGTTTGGGGTTTTTTGGTTTTTTTTTGGTTGATTGGTGGTTGTTTTGTTGTTTTTGATGGCTTTATGCTGTTTTAGCAAGTATGGAAATGAATCCCGTAGCCTGAGCCCTTCTTCCCCTGCTGGAGCCATGTGGCCCAGGCATCACAGGACACAGGGTCATGGCATCACCGTTGCATTCCCATTGGACTCACACCTCCTGGATGGTTTGGGGGTTTGGTTTTGGTTTGATTTGGTTTGGTTTTGGTTTTGCTTCTTTTTTTCCAGAGTGTGGAAAGTCTACAGTGCAGAAAGGCTTTTAACCTGCCAGTTGATTTGAAGTACTTTCCCCTGCGCAGGGCTGTATGCATCCTGCCAAGCTGCGTTATATTCTGTACTGTGTACAATAAAGAAGTTTGCTTTCAGTTTAACAAGCTTCTGAACTCTGCCTCTTTTTTGCCCTCCGCCAGTTACTTTTAGAGCAAACAAGCTATTTGGTATGGACTTCTTTCTTTCTCCAGGTCTGTCTGTCTCCTGTCCCTTTGGGAACACTTGTCTGAAAATGTGAATAACATAGCTGCTTTTTAGCTTCAGCTGGACCCTTTGAAAAAGTTTATATATGAAAAGTTTATATATAGCTAATATTGGGTCATGAATTCGTGAAAGATTACTAATGAGGCTAGACTTGGAGATATATTATGATTACAGATTTATTTATTTTAGCTCTATACTTTGAAAAAACTAAAAATATTTAAAGGGTCTGTTTTTCCAAAATATCTCTTCCAATGTTGATTCAAACAAATCAGCCTTTTCCCCAATAGCTGACCCCTCAAAAAATAACTGTCATGATCTCCTGAGCATGAAGCCACGAATAAATATTGAGCACCACCAGGTATGGCACAAAAACAAAGCAACCACATCTCAGTAAGTTCTTGCCTGTTGTTTTTCAATTGCACACCAGTAAAAATCTTGCTTTCAAGTGTCTCTTTCTCCTGGGTATATGTCACTGGGGAAAAGCTTGGAAGAAAAAGGTTGGCAGGGCTGTGTGCAGTAGGAAACTTCTTTGTGTTCTTGCTTCTCACTTTTACTGAGTCTTCCATTTGGGCTTTTCAAGACTCCTATTACAGCAGAGAAATAAATAGCCATTTTTTTCAAGCCTATAACAGAAGACTTTCTGTAAATTTATCTACTATCTCCCTTGCCCTGTTTTACAAGCCCTTAAGTATTAAAACATCTGAGACTGGATTCATGCACATCCATTGAATGAGAGCTCTGAGGAAAGAATGCCCGTCACCTAAGCCCATTAGCCGGTGGTAGATTAAGAAAAGATGCTTTGGCATAAGGCAGAGAGCGTAGGACAAAGCAAGCTCTGCCTTTCAGCTTCACCAAGATAAGGCTCTGACAATCAGCTCGCTCTTATCCACAGGCTCACTGTTCAGCTTGGGCCCAGATCCAGCTCCTTAACCTATTGTAGGAGGTCACCAAACACTGGGCTGCCCTTCTCACATTGGGCGCTAGGATAGGAAGCCCAGAAAATGTGAAATTTACTCTTCATCAAGATCTCCTTCCAGTGCCAAGCCAGAAAAACAATGCTTATTCAGTCATCAAATGACAAAGGGGTAGTGTGAGGGCAAAGGAATGTGGTTTGGAGAGCCAGAGTATGTGCAGAATCTAAATGTGAATGCAGCTGGGACAAATGTAAACTAATGTGCAAGAAAAACATTTCATGTTCCCAGATGGTTGGAAACCCCAGAGAGATGGTCCATTGCCCAGTGGTGCAGGTGTTTGCGCTCAGCCTGGGGCCCCCAAAACCCAAGCAAACGGGGGAAAAGGCCCAGAAAATCATCTATCTTATATATTAAAATAAGCTTTGATTTTATTCAGCACAAGTCCAAATACTCCAAATCGGAGGGCAGGAGTGGGAGAAGGCAGAGACAAGCCACTGTATCCTTTGGATCCCTGTAAATACACTGTCCCATGGTAAAGGAGGCCCTTTGAGGGGCCTGTCCTTCCATCCAACTCATGCATTCTGCCTAGGTCTGGGCTTGTTGACCTTGGCAGATCAACTGCCATAGCTAACCTTTGAGCGCTTTACAGTTTACAGAGCACTTTTCATCCCCATTATCTTTTTGGCAGGCCTTTTTGCAATGGTAACACTTGGCTGAAATTGAATCTGAAAATACTCACGGCTGTTAGCCTCCAAAATTACTCTCTTGGAATATTCACAGGGCTACTATGGAAAGAGAATGACAGGCTGGGAGGTGGAATTTTCAGGATTCTGGACTCAGCACTGTGATCAATTTAACTAGATCGTCTCTTTGGAGCTATCCTGGCCTAACCTTCCACGTCAGTGAGGGCACTGTGAATAGCTATGTCCCACATAGAAATTTCCCTGGGGATTTTAGGGGGAGTGTTTGCCAGTCTGTGTATTAGTTCACAGTTCTCAAGTCACTGTTAAGCTTAAGTTTTCGAGATTTTCTAGTTCCACCATTATAAGAATACATTCGGTCACTTTCCTATCACTCACCAGCCACGTACTAGATGTCAGATTCTGCCAGATGCCAAAAGCAAATGATTTAAGAGGACCTGGCCTACAACTTGTGTTAAACTACAGTGAAGCGTGAGCCATTGGGTGGTACTTGCTGGGATCAACATGTTAATGTGTCGCTGCAAGGAAGAGAAGAGATAAGATGTGTGTATCTGTTAGCAGATGTAGCAACAGGTGGGTTGAGGAAACCTGGCACAGGAATCTTGGTGGTATTTATTAAACCTACTTTCAGCACAAGTAAGTTCTCTCCATCTTGATTTCCTATATATACTTAAGTGGGTGAATCTCTGTTTCCATCAGGGCCAGAGAAATAGCTTAGTGGGCTAAGCACAAACTTTACTTGCAGGAGACACAGATTTGAATCCTGGCACAGGACCTCAGGCATGGCCCTGAGTCTGCTAGGTATGGCCATAAACTAAAAATCGACATATCAAGCTTCTGTAGTAAAAGCCTATAATAGACATTTGAAAGTGGTGGGTTCATACAATGAAATCAATCTTTCCCTTAAACTGTTCACAAACTAATAAGGGAAACATTGTGTTTAAGTGATGGTTCAGTAGTAGAGCATATGCTTTACATGTTTGAGATTCTGAGTTCCCAGCACTAGTTTATTATATGATATGTATCTATATGAAGTTATAGGGCAAGTTACAACACACTGAATTATTATTGGGTCAACAAGTATCTATTCTTTGTATGCTAGACACTGCTTTAGGTCTTCATTGAGGGGAGAGGCCAAAATTAAGTGAAACAAGCAATTATGTAGCATAGTAGAACAAAGAAAAGAAAATCATGGAAAGGAAGTAATGTATAGGATACTGTAATTTTAGATAGGATGAACAAGGAAGACTTGATGGTGAAGAGCATTCTTGAAAAAGAAACAAGAAAATGGGTATCACAGAAACAGCAGTGGGATAGTAATTCTGAGAATTTATAATAAACTTAGAATATTTATGAACTAACAAGGCCTTTTACCTGAATTGGAGGGAGTGAGGTGGAATAGAGGGGGGAAAGTTAGGAAAGTAACAATTGTCTCCTCTAGGATTGTTGTGGAGGCATTTTTAGAATTTTAGCATAAGCTTGTTAGTGTTCAGCTATCAAGAAATTTTGATTAAAGGAGTAGCATTGACCAATTTCTGTCATAAGGATCACTGAGTTGAAAGATTGCAGGTGAATGATAAAGGAAGCAGGTATTACAGGTGAAGTGAAATTGTACCTGGAAGCAAGTGTTACAGGTGAAGTAAAATTGTACCAAGACATAGCAGAAAATGATCTGAATATGTTTTGGTTTTGATTTTGTTGGGGACAGGTTTTGATCTGAATATGTTTTTGGTTTCGATTTTGTTCTGAACTGTGTTCAGAACTTACTCCTATTTCTGCACTCAGGAATCACTTCCAGAGTGCTCAGGGGTCCATATGGGTTGCCAGGGATTGAACCTGGGTTGAATATGTGCAAGGCAAATGTTGTACCTACTGTATTGTCCCTAGCCTGAATATGTTTTTTAAAATAGAATCAGTAAGTTTTAGATGTGGAAAGTAAAAATTGTCAGTTACACTTCTGGAGTTTATTTAGCTTGAGTACAACAAAATGTGAACTTGCCATTTACTGAGACAAAGGAAAAAAAGCACTAAGGAAGGAAAAGTTGGAGTGAGAATGGGTGCGGAGGAAGTTGTTGCTTTGTGCATCTTAACTTTGCCTTATTTTTCAGAGAACACACCCAATTGTGCTCAGAACTTACTCTTGACTGCACTCAGGACTCAGGGCAGCTATAAAGGATGCTGGGGATTAAACCCCTCAGGTCTCACTGGCCTTTGCAATGACCTATTAGTGAAAACAGGAGCATCAATTTAGATATCTAAGCCTGGAGTTCAAGGGGAAAGAGACTGAGGCAGGAGTTAGCAATCAGGAGTCTTCAGTGTGTGCGAGAATATTTCATATGAAGAAGAGATGATATGAAAGCACTAAAGAATGGATCTAGATGAAAAAAAGTAAGAACTGAACCCTGAGACAGTTTAAGAAAAGACATTGGGGGGGGGGCGGCGAGGTGGCGCTAGAGGTAAGGTGTCTGCCTTGCAAGTGCTAGCCAAGGAAAGGACCACGGTTCGATCCCCCGGCGTCCCATATGGTTCCCCCAAGCAGGGGCAATTTCTGAACTCTTAGCCAGGAGTAACCCCTGAGCATCAAATGGGTGTGGCCCAAGAAACCAAAAAAAAAAAA
>PVKC010051036.1:0-10491 GCA_004027635.1 Crocidura indochinensis
CAAAGTCTGAGCAGCACTTCATTCTTGGGCTTTCACATCAACTGAATGGCCTTGTTGGCTGAAAATCACCGGGAAGTAGTCCCACAGTGCCCTGAGCACTATTTGGAAGGTCCCCTTCCCAATAAAAAGCCATTCAGAAAACATTGATTACATTAAGATACTTCCCAATAGAGTCACATGAGTAAAAGCAAGCACATATTACAGGAAATTATTTCTCCTGGGATTTTTTTTAAGTAATAGAAAGGCACCATATGAAAGACCATTATACTCTTTCAGACAAACTTGCAGCAATTCTCAGAACTCACTGTAGACTCAGCCAAGAACCTGACCTTCATATGTGATGGCGGTGTAGGCTTTAGAAGAATTGGTACAGCAGGCTCAAGTAAGCACAAGGAGAAACCTAGACTGGACCAGGCCCTGGGCCTTTTGCCTGCATGGCTGATGCAGCTCACACTGGCAAGATGAGTATTGCAGCTGGTGAATGTTTCTGTACAATTCAATTCACACTTACACTGAAGAGCAACACACTTGGATATGAGCCGAGTCACCCAGCTTACAATCACAATGATGACCATCACACTGGGTATAAGACCTACACAGTCCCACTCTCCTGTCCTGATAACCCCCCATATGCCTGGATCTGAACACTACAGCTTACATCTACAGTACTGACAAGCACACTGGGTACGTGGTATCTGCACTGATGACTTTGAGGCCAGCAATCTAATTAAGAACAGACCAAATGCATATTTGAACAGTTCAATGCTGAGTGCTCATTGCAATCATTAATGTCTATTCAGGGAATGAGACCCTTACTGTCTGGCTACCTGGTGTCAGTGACTGATGTCGGAAATTCTTCAGTTCTTGTTTTCTACTTCAACTTTGTGGTTAGGTCAGGATTCTTTTCTGACCCTGAAGGTTTGAGGCTTGAATGTTTACTCCCAGGTGGATCTGACTCTGATACCTGGTCATAACTAGCCAATGGAAAGCTGAGGCACTGGGACCTGGGATTAGTTGTCTTAATCCTTATTGTCTACACTCCATAGCCCTCCACTCCCCACTGTAGTGTCCTCACATTCTTCTCTCCCCATACACCATAGATTAATTACCAAGTGTTATAAATGACAAATACTTAGCCTCATGCAAAGAAGAATAAAGCCAATTTATATATAAGCTGCAAATTGGAGGGAAGTTCTGCCTTATGTGTACCCCAGACTTATTTATTTGCCCAAGAAAACAGGATGCCACCTCCCAAAGCACTTTACAATATTATTGGAAGATAAAGGTAAAGAAGATATGATAAAAAATAACTGTAATGCAGAAAAAAATGAACAATAAACAATGAAAGTAATATATATGTGTGTATATGTATATATATTTAACATATCAGTTAAAAATGTGACAGTTTCATTATCTAGTTCCACGAGAACTCCATGGGAAGCTTTCTTGCTGTCACTCCTTTCCCTCCTGGGAGCAGTTTCAGTTCTTGGGTTGGAGAGAATATCCCAGATCCTATTACTCCAACCCAAGAAGGAACACATTTGCAGGCCTGCTTTCTGGACTCAGCCCCAATAAGGAACTCGATGTGGTGGGAAATCAGGGCTAGGATCCCAAGGAGATGTGGAAAATTTCAGTTGATCAGAGTTTAATTAAAAGTCAAGGTGTCAGGGACAAGAGCGATGGCACAGTGGTAGGGCTTTTGCATTGCACACGGCTGACCCAGGATGGATCTAGGTTCGATCCCCCTGCATCCCATATGGTCCCCCAAGCCAGGATCAATTTCTGAGCACATAGCCAGGAGTAACCACTTAGTATCACCAGGTGTGGTCCCCAAAATAAAACAAAACAAAACAAAAAAGTCAAGGTGGATAAGCCATACCTAGATATTGTCTAGTGTGGTCTTCTGTTACTAAACCCCAATTCCATAATCAATCTCCTCCTCATATATGTTGTTAGCTTTAAGAACATTGATTCCCCTGATTATGTCTATTTCCAAGAAGAAGCCCTTCTTCAGCTCTGTGGGATGGGACTCCTAACGGGTCCAGCCCAAGGGTAAATTCCCTTATCTTTGGCAACTCTAAAGCAAGAACAATACTGGAGCCTAGGATGCCAACAGCTTCGTTCTGTTTTTACATGAGCTCCAGACACAGAAGTCCTACTATTGGTTCTCTCTCCCAGACATGTGGACAATCAATTCCTGTGTGCCACCTGATCATGCTATGTCATCATGCTATGTGCACATCTGGACCCAATCTCTTTTTCATTACAGGATCTTTCTAAGGGTTAAGTCCTGGCAAATTTGGGTAACAATATGAGGTGCCAGGGATAGATCTCAGGTTTGATATATGCAAGGTAAGCACCTGGAATCCCAAAGCATTTCTTATCACAAAGAACAATTATACTATGAGTGTGTGTTTATGTGTGTACTCAGCTTGAGTGTGTATGTATATGTATTCCAATATAACTTGTGAGTATGTGTTTGTCATTATGTGTCTTTATGTGAATATGTGTTAGTCTTTATGACTCTGTCAGTGTGCATCTCCATTTGTACCTATACTTACAAGCATCTTTGTATGATAATGTATGTCTGTATTTGTTTATGCATATGTATTTATATGTACCATGTACACATGTGTACTAGTATATGTATAAATCTCTCTTTTTCCATGCATGCCTGTATGTACATCTGTTTACATTAATGAATGTGATTTACAACTAAGCATGTGATTTATGTTCCCTTTTGTGTGTGTCCTACCCACCCTCCACTGGTAGATATGGATAGTTAGGAGTATAGATGCTCTCATATCGACATCCTGATTTGGGAGGTGGGAGAGAGAGGTGAGCTGCTAACAGAGATGGGTGAGGAAGGGGCAGCAATTAGCAGCAATCACTAGCAGCTATGCCCTAACTACGTGCCTCGGGGGCCTGATTAGACTCCAGGTGATGCTGTAGCTTAATCCTTTTCTACAAATGAAAAACTTCTGCAGCCTTGTTTTGCTGCCTCTGCTCTATGAGGGACAATTCTAGTCTGGAAATGATGCTGTAATTCCCAACAAGACAGTGGTCCATGAAGTATGTCTGACAGAGGGACTCTTGGTGAACTCATAGGGCTGTGCCTTCTGCTCCTATCAAGCAGCAGCTCTGGACTCAGGGTCTTGTGGCATTCCTTTGTTGGAGAGCGGAAGACTCAAAGTACTCGGAGAGGTGGGAAGAGACTTTCTCTTTGCATCTGAGAGGCGGACATTGCTCTGGAGTCTCAAGCAATGCTTTTCATCTTTCTTCCATCTGAGGATTCCTTTCTATCTTTTTTTCCCCTGTGACCTCTGGTCCTATCATTTGTCTCCTAGTCCCATGCCATGACCCCTCAATTATACTATGCTTACCTACTGACCCATCAGAATACCCTAAAAGTCTATGGTCCCACTTGAGAAATACTCCCCTAGATCACAGACTAGGATGGTTCTAATAGTTATAGGGCACTGGATCAGTGTCCCCTGGGATGTACAAAGTTCATCTGTATAGACCTTGCTCAATTCTGAGGGTTTTCAAGACTGCTGGAGACTGGCTCAATGCTCAGTGAAGTGTTCTTCATACCTAACCACAAAATGGCCATGTGTGCAGGACCCAACCACCATCACCACCACTATCACCAAAAAAAGTAGTCCTTTGCTTCTGACTGGGGACTGTACTTCATTATCTCAGAAACTAAGTAAAAATAGAAACAAATATGAGCTACTATTCACAAAATGACAGAACCTCCTCTAGGTTAAATTTAAAATTATGAACTAAGCCTTCATTTAATTATCTACACAATGTGAACTGAGGTATAGAGGTATAGAAAAAGGAACAGTCAAAATTTCCTCATTTAGAAACTTCCTGGGACTAGACCTTGAAGAACATAAAATAATGCCGTTTCCTTACCTCCATTTTCAGCACAGCACTATCTAGTATTGTGTCATTCATAAAAGACAACAGTTTTCCTAGGAACACCCCAGATTCTTAGAGGGAAGAGAAATAAGGAGGTGAAGGGGTTTCAGAGCACTGTGTTATTCCTCTGCGCCCACCACTATCTCTCGACCATCACCAGGTAAGTCACCTCTCCAATACCCATTTTCCCAGCTAAAGAGAGAAGAGGGACTCCCCCCATACAGTAGCTGACCTTCACGAAGGACATAGAGTGGGTAGTTTAATCACTTTCCCAGTACATTGGAAACAATACAGCTAAATAAGAGTAACATGCACAGAATATTTTCTCTAAGCTAAGTCCTATATGATAATCTCATGTATGTTTGCTCATTAATCTTCACTGACATCAGATATATAGATAATATGATTCATGTTTAAATATGTCAAATTTGGGAGCTGAACGTTCCTGTGTGTTTAGCATAAATTTCTCCAAAATAGGTATTTATGGAGTTAAAGAAAGCAATAGATTTATAGCAAGAACCCAACACTGAAGTGTGTGACCTAGTCATTACATAATTGTGAAGATTAGGGACTCAGGAGGCAAACAGAGCCCTGCCATGTACCACCTGTACACATTTGGAACTCTGAGCATGACTGCTGTTTCCTTTATCTGTTGACATTAGTCTCCTAGGGTTGCTGTAATAAATTACTCAAATCGGGTGACAAAGAATACATTTATTTTGCTTTTCTGGAAATCAGAATCCAAAATAATGAACTTGTCAGGTGTTCCCTCTGAAGGCTCTATACAAGGATCCTTCCTACCTCTTCCATCCCCAGGTGGAGGGCAGAAATCCTTACCACTTCTTGACTTTTGGCCATATAAATCTATCTCTGTCATTTATCACATGGTTGTCTTCCTGGGTCTTCTTATGGCCTTTCTCTGAGTGTCCATTTCCCAAGTTTTTTCATCCGTAAATTAACCACTCAGTAGAGTAGGGTTCACTTTTATCCAGTATTATTTAGCTAAAGTAGATCTGAAAGGCTCTATGTACAACATGGGTTCACTCATCCATAGGGGTATTAAGACTTGAATATACCTTTTTTGGGGAAGCACAACTGATTATGCTTCAGTATCACGTGATCAACTGTGGCTGTTACAGGACTGATGAGGTCACATGTATAGGATCTATTTTGCTTTCAGCCTCTTTAAGATAAGTTTCTACTCCATGTCCTTCTATGCAGTAGTAAAAGAGATACCTTATGATGAAGCATCAATCTGAGTACCTGACTAGTGAGAATTCCCAAAATTAATCAGACAGAATAACTTGTTACTGGAGGCCTCTCATCATGCTAAAATCCAACCATCTTAATGTGAGATTTCCCAACTCACAGAGCCAGCTGGGCGCAGGTTCTTCTGAACTGACTTTACTAAACATTTGCTTAATAATATTTGCTTTTTTATTTATATTTTTGTTTTGGTTCACACCCAGCTATTTTCAGGACTTATTCCTGGATCTTTACTTAGCAAGGGTGGGGGAATCATAGGGGGTTCCAGGGATTGAATTAGGTCAGCTGCACATAAGGCAGATGCCTTCTTTGCTGTGCTATCTCTTTAGTACACCTTTCTTAAGTATAGAAACACAGGTAGGATATCTAGCAGGCTAAATAGTTCCAGATACAAAGTGGCCTAGAGCCCACATTGGAACCAAGATCAATATGTAAACCTCTCAATATGGAGATGATATTTTTTAATGGACCATAACCAGTATCCTTATAGTTATGGGACCCAAGGATCATTTAAAAATTGCTAGGAATAGTTAACCTGGGTGCAATGCCTGGTACCCTATAAGGTCTTGAGTCCCACCAGATGTGAGTGATATCTGAGCAACAGAGATAGTAGAAATACCTGCGTATGAATAAGTGTGGCCCAACACCCCACCCCACGACAAACAAAAAAACCAATGCTGGTATTAAAAAGGCATTAACAAACAAGAGGTTATCTAATCTGCAATGCAGTTTCCCTGTGCCTTGTAGATTTTGCCCTTCTACAGCTTAGAGCGGTTTTTGTTTACAGGAAGTATTTGAGAATGGAAGTAGTTGGAGGAAAGAGGATAGTATAAGAATGCACTGCAGTAGGCCAGCACCAGTATCCAAAAGATGAGTATTATAACTAGAAGAAATTATTGTTAATCAGAGAAAGTACATGCGCTTGGTCACAAAAAGGGTATTTGTGGTCTGGCTCCTGATTGTGATATAGGTAGGGCAGACTAATGGATATATGACAGAACCTGAGAAAAGGTATTATGTCCCTGCCCTCAAAACACTTTGAGTTTATTAATTAAATGAAATAATGCTCATGTCAGGTCAGGGATATAGATCTTAGGGTAATGATCCACATAGTTCCTGCCTATTTCTATGCAATAAACAAACTAGAAGTTAGAGATAAAAGACTTTTAACTTTTTTCAGTGGTTTAGATCACAAACAAGGTTTGTTTTCATTCAATAAAGCAAATTTATATTGTTCCAAGTGATTGTGCAGGAAAAGAAGGTGACTAGAAGAAGGTCTTGAGCAGGACAGTTTGCAAATGACAGTGAAATTATAGCAAACACTTAGTTGACTAGGAGAAGCTTTTCCATTAACTTTACCAATCACAAAGAAGAGTGAACAAATGAATGTCAGTGCACTGACATATAAGGGCCATTGAAAGCCATGGCTGTGTCCTAAACACAGTTTTCTTATAAGAGAAGTTTTTTTATATGTTCTTTAAATAAGAGACAGAATAAGTTTCTATATCAGTATGGAGATAGAGATTGGAATGCTGCAGCCAAAAATTCAGTCTACCTGGGGCCACCTTATGCTGGCAGAGATATCTTAGTCAACTCAGGCTGCCATCACAAATTCCAAGGATTTGGGATATGTTTTAAACATTAGTTAATGCTTCTTTTATACTTCTGGAGCTTTGAAGTCCAAGATTGAATTATCTTGGGACTTTCTCCTGAATTTTCACAATGGCTTTTGCTAAGTGATCATATAAATATTGACCAGGTAGAATCCTGGTCCTTTCTTACTTCCTTAAATGTCACGTTTTAAATATCTTGAAAATTATTACTTCATTCTGTTTGGTTTTGTTTTTTGGCCACACTCAGTTGTACTCCTGGCTTACTCCTGGATCTATGATCAGGAATAACTTTTGGTCAGGGATCTTATATGGGGAGGCAGGACTTGAATTAAGATCAGCCTCACTGTACTATCACTCTGACCTCAGTTTATGACTTTTACATATATGGTTTTTATTATTTTCATTTAGCTCAAAATTTAGGGAGCAAGATTTATAATATTATTAATGATAGTATTTCATGCATACAATGTTCCAATATCAAAACCCTACACCCAAGTTTTTCCCCAATCTCAACTCATCCCTTCTTGTCCCACAATTTGGAAAGGTCAATTTTGTAAACCAGTTCTCAGACATTATTCACTGGCCATTTATTATTCTGTTACTATATTTTTTTATATTCCACAAGATCATTAAATATCTATTCCTCTCATACTGACTTACTTCACACAGCATGATCATGATTCTCTTCCAGTCCATCCATTCAGTAGCAAATTGCATGATTTTTGAGCTTTTCTTTATAATACAAAAACATTCCATTGTATATGTATACCTTTCCAGTCATCTTTTGTTGAACACTTAGGAGACCATCCATCTATAATAAGATTATCTTTTGAATCAATGGATCAATGGATCATGGATTGTCACAACTTCATTAAAGACTGTGGTCACCAATATTGTAAAAGTTACACTCAGTAATTTTGTGGTAAAGAACCACAGTCATACATGACTCTTCCATCTTCTACAGCTCTTTCGAGTTCCATTAACTGTATATTATCTCCACTCTTGGAAAGGAGAGGGAATGAAAAGAGGAGGTGGCAGCAGTGGTGTTACCCTCAACAAGCAGAGACATGAATTCTAATTAGCTGTCTCCTGTGTGAACTTATTCATTTTGTGGCAGATAGCTATTGCCAAATTCAGGAAGTTGTGTATTTTTCAAAAACACAAGAGGAATTAGATTAAAGTTAAGTCTGCTAGGAAATAAAGTGAAAAAAATTTCTTTTAAACTCTAATCTTTCCTGACACTGGGAATATGCCTTATTTTCACTATACTTATAATTGCTTTATTTTATAATCATAATTTCAAGAAATCAAATAAAAGAATTTCTGTTTTAATGAAAGTGTGACTTTCTCTACCTCCCCTGACATTCCTCCCACAGGTCCCCCATATGAATTCCTCATCAACGAATGAGGCTCTCTTCCTATAAGATCATCTCTGCAGTGTTCTTCTGCAAACTTACAGAGTCCCAGGAATAAGTGGAAGAGCTGTATCCCAGAGTGCAAGTTCAGATCCCTCATCATAAAGATCATTCTGTATCTCTGAGCAGAAAGATCCTGAGCAAACAGTCAACTTTCGTTAAGTTTTGTTTTCTTTTCATTAATATAACTTTTGCTTTCATGTCAATTTTGGTAGAGCTACAGGATAGGGTTGAAGAAGCATTGAATGGGTTGAGGGACAGATTCAGGATGAACTTCATATTTTACCTTTCACATCCTTGGAAAATTATTTAGTATTGACATCTCAGATTTTATGTCCCAACCACGGCAGTGTCTGGTTTTGTTGGAAACTCTTAGATATTACACAGCCTTCCAATATTCAACCCAGAAGCCCAGTTTAAGTAGCCTAGAAACATTAATCTCAATTATTTATAACAATATATGTCTGGTCTAGATATAGATCTAGATAATATGTCTTCACCTCTAGAATGAGATTTGCTTGAATCTAGAATTCTCGAAAGGAGGAACATCTTCCTCTTCTCTTCTATCCTGGCTTTGCTCCCCATATTTGACATAGGATGAATGATATAGATGTTATAGAACTAGAGCATAGTCATTTATAATACTATATTTAAGTTTAAATTTTAATTTTTATTTAGGGATCATGATGAATAATAAGTATTGTTAATAATTAAGTTTGACATATACTGTGGGCCAGAAATATAGTACAACTTATATGGCACTAGTCTTATACTTGGTTAACCCACATTCAATTTATCTCATCAGGTCCTCCAAACCCCACTACAAGGGGCCCGGGAGATAGCATGGAGGTAAGGCGTTTGCCTTTCATACAAAAGGTCATCGGTTCGAACCCCGGTGCCCCATATGGTCCCTTGTGCCTGCCAGGAGCAATTTCTGAGCATGGAGCCAGGAGTAACCCCTGAGCACTGCCGGGTGTGACCCAAAAACCAAAAAAAAAAAAAAAAAAAAACCAAACCCCACTAGAAGTGATCCCTGATTTAAGAGCCAGGAATAACACTTAAGCACATCTGGGAGGATCTCCAAACAATAAAAGATTCACCATACAATGTTCAATATCACAAACACCTTAGGCAATTTAGTGTCCTTTTATTAGTGTCTCAGTCATCTTTTTTCTACCCACACCCCACACCACTGTCTTTGAATTAAAGGTTTGGCTTTAATTCAAGAATGGGTAACATATCATATCATGGAGATTTGTATTCTCACTAAATGGACAGTTTTGCTTAATGATGATACCTTCCTGCCTTGGCCTCTGGTCCTAAATTTGATCAATCATGCCTTCCAATATCTAGCTATTTTCTAGTTTTTTGTTTTTTGTTTTTTTTTTTCAATTTGGACATTGGATTTTGTTTTTTGGATGAAGTGGAATCCTAGGAGGTAATAAGAAATGCAAACTCACTGCCTATACCTCTATTTACTCAGTCAAAATTTGCATTTTAACCAGATCCCCTGGAGTTTTTTGGTGCATATCAAGGTCTGCGAAGCAGGAAACTAACTCATGACAACCAGGATAAAGGTCATGGTCTTCATGTTTCTTATTTCTGAAATGATTTTTCTGAGATTTTACTACTCTACTCCTCCCTTATTGCAACCTGTGTTCTGAAATACATTATAAAGTGCTTGTAAAGTGCAAACACAAATGCTGGTGTTTCATCCTCACTGAGCAATTCACACGCCCAGAATATACCAGCTGAGAAATGTCTCCTTGCACTCTGAGAGCAATGGAAAGCTTGTGACCCACTGTGCTTAACTGACCCGGAAATGGCTTTGCACTTCATTTTAATTTGCTATGGGTGGCAACTATGTTCTTTTTCTGGAGAGACAACAGCAACCCCCTGCCCTGGTGAGGGCTGCAGCTGCAATGATTGCATAGACAGCTAATGGGAGAGAGAGAGGGGGCCAGCACCTTCTTCCCACAGAAAGAGGAAAAGCCTGACCTCTGTTTCCGCAGGTGCTGTTGCCCCGTTAAAGCAGAGCAGTAGGATTCTGGGGACTGATGTGTGTGAGGTGCCTTTGGAATTGGCCTCTGGGAGCTAAGACTTTACACAGAGCATGTGAAAGAGGCACAAATAAGAATATGTTTAACACCCCATAGGTATTAATTTTTTTCTACAATCAACAAGGTCAAGTAGTAAAGGTTTTAAAGGAAAATCCCGGGTACCTTTGAATCCTGCATTTCTTTAATCTTCTTTCCTCTAGTCCTTATGGC
>PVKC010051037.1:0-10480 GCA_004027635.1 Crocidura indochinensis
GTTGTCTATGACATCACCTGGAAGCAATCCTCTACCAAGGGAAGACCCTACTGCTGCTCTAGCATCAATTTACTTAAAATATTCTTCCCTTAACACTGAGAAGATTTAAACAACAACAACAACAACAACGACCTGCATACTGGACAGGGCTTTCTGCATTGCCCTTCAATTGTGAGTTGAAATTGGATGCTGCTCCGTACCATCCTGACTTCAATGTAGGATATACAGATTCCAGGATCTTCAGTACAGAAACATGATACCAGCAACAGAGACTGTGAAAAATATAACTGTATGGGCACTGCAGACAATGACAGGGATTGGACAAGCTGGTTTGCCTGGAACCTAGAAATGATCTTATGTCAGGAAACTTCAGTGGTAGGGTTTCCTTGTACTTAGGCCAAAGTTTTTCCTTTCCATGACGCTCATACTTTGGTGGGCCCATGCAAATGATAATTGCCACTCTAACATTATTTTTACAGTGCTCCTTTGACTCTAAACCTTTAAGAAATCACTAGTAAAAATATCTGGAACTGCATATATGCGTTTAGTTGCACTAGCATTCTGGGGGATAAAGGAGGGAGATAAGGGATATATGCATAGGAACAGGGATGAATGGAGGACAGCACTTTGGTGGAAAGGCCCTCATTTATTGTCACTGTGTACAATAAATATCCACACTGTGTACCTTAAATATTACTGTGTAATATTTGTAAAAATAAATTAAAAATGCCTTAATAATGTAAGCCATTATGATAAAAATTGTGTTTTAATCAGAAATGTTGACTTACATGTATTATTATATTATATTATATTATTTATATTATATGTTATGTTATGTTACTATATTATGTTCTGTTGGTTCAACTCAATATGTTAATCAGTTTTGTCTCTTGAATAAATTCTTACAATAAAAAAGTACTTGAAGAAACAAAGTGATGCTGTTGACTACCTTACAATTGGGGAAAAACAGGTTACGAGGTAGTGTTATATAGGTCTTATACTTATGATGAAGGTATAGATTTCCCAATGTCTTTTGAGATTCTGTTGTGGGGTGTGTGCTCTAGGGCACCTTTTCATGACACACCTGGCCTTCTTGAGATTGAGAAAATATTTGCAGCACGGAGGTCTTGGGTAGAGTTCTTGCAGTGGGGGATCCTTTTGGTTCTAAATCCAGTATCAAGCAGCAGTCAATGTGAGGGAGAGTAAGGAGGGCCACAGAGCATAAGTCAGCAGGGGTGTTAGCTGCATTTTCTTATCGGGGACGAGGTGTGGGTTTGAGTGAGTGTCCCTTAGTTTGGGTGTTGGGTACTGGTTCGCTGGGGTAGGAGATCGTTCTTGATACCTGCTAAGTTAATAACTGAGGGTGAAGAGTTTTAATGAGGTGGGAAATCCGGATGGGATTGAGGGGTGAAGGGATAGTCAGATTTCTGAAGGGGGGAAAGGGGATAGCATATGGGAGGGGCTATATACACTATAGGTATGGGTTGTTTATAATTTAGGTTTGGCTCTCCAGGAGGATTCCTATCTCTGTGTTCTCCTGCCCACATATAAACATATAGAAGTTAGCTTGGGTATAGTTTAATGACAAGAGGTGGGGAGAGCAGGAGATAAGCTGAGTACAGAAAGATAGGTAAATATAATACATGTAACGTAAAGAAACTAACAGATCAGCTTATGGATACATATAGGTTTCACATCTCGAGTACTAAACATTGTGTTAGTGATGTTTATCTATATAGGTGTTTACTTATGCAGTAATGTCTGCAGTACCTTATATATCTACTTCCCTTTCCTAAAGAGTATATAACAGTGTGGTTTTTATTTGACATGTATTGAATTGATGATAATGGGCAGGAAAAGGTAAAGGAAGAAGAGGGAGAGAAGAGGAGAAAAGAAAAAGAAAAAAGTAGTGAGAAGAGAGGAGAAAAGAGCAAGAGAATGTTAATTTGCCTGAACGTGTTTGATGAGTAGGCCCTGTAGTTGCTAAGGTTATTTTGAGGATTTTGCTTTGTTTTGTTCTTGTCTTTTTTTGGGGGGGCACACCCGCTGACTCTCAGGGGTTACTCTTGGCTATGCGCTCAGAAATTGCTCCTGGCTTGAGTGACCATATGGGACTCCAGGGGATCTAATTGGTGTCCGTCCAAGGTTAGAACCGGCAAGGCAGACAACTTATCACTTTGCGCCACTACTCCAGCCCCTTTGTTGAGGATTTTTGCATCCATGTTCATTAGTGAGATTGTTCTGTAGTATTTTTTTCTTGGTAGTATCTTTGTCCACTTTGGGATTGTGATATTAGCTTCACAGAAGGGATTAGGAGGGTTATCATTCAGTATATTGGAAGGATCTAAGGATCAATGTTAGTAACTCTTTCTCTGAATGTTTGATAAGATTCACCTGTAAACACACCTGGTCTTTGACTTTTATTCTTGGGGATTTTCATTATTAATGTTTCAATTTCCTTAGTTGTGATTGGACTGTTTAATGTTTCCTCTTCTTACTAATTAAGTATCAGGATATGATATATTTTCCAGAAATCTGTCCATTTCTTCTAGGTTCTCTAGCTTAACTGAGTATAGTTTTTTATAATAAGCTTTCATGTTTTCTTAGATTTGTTGGAGTTCTTTGTAATATCTCCCCTTTTATTTCTGATCCTTTTTCTGATTATTTTCCTTTTTATTACCCGTGAGTCTTGCCAGTGGTTTGTCTATCTTGTTTATTCTTTAAAAATCCAACTGCAGGTCTCATTAATTCTTTGTATTGTTTTATTTTTTATATTGTTGCTTACTGCTTTCGTTTTTATTATTTCTTTTCAGCTGCTTGTATTTTGGTTCTTTTGCTGTTGTTTTTCCTGATGTTTAAGACGTCCCATTAGGTTGTTTATTTTCTCATTTTCCTCTTTCCATTGTATTGGTATGAGTTTCCCCTTAATTACTGCTTTTTTGCTGTGTGCCATGGATTTTGGCGATTTTTTTTTATTATCACCAGTTTCAAAGAATCTCTTTATTTCTTCTTTTATTGACTCTTTGATCCAGCTGTTGTTGAGAAGAATGATATTTAGTCTCCAGGTATTAAATATTCTCAGCTCTTCTTTTTACAGTTAACCTTGATCTCTGTGGCATTGTGGACTAATGGGGTAGTTGCTATAATTCTTCTATCTGTAACTCGATGTAGGTTAGACTTGTGTCCTAGAATGTGTTCTATCCTGGAGAAAGTTTTATGTGAACTTGAGAATAATGTGCATTCTATTTTTTAGGATGAAACTCCTACACACATCATTACTCTTAATTCTTTTAGAGGACTGTTATGTCTTTGCTAGTGTTCTGCTTAGTGGATCTGTTTAGTGGCAATAATAGGGTGTTGAAATCTTCCACTACTATCATGTTTCTGTTCATATGCTTCTCTAAGTTTGTGAGCCTTACATATTTTGTAGGCTCTACATTTTTTAGGCTCTACATTCGGTACATGATCAGAGTTAGTACTTCTTGGTCTAATGTTCCCTTGATCAATAAGTAGTGATAATCTTTGTCTCTATGTACTTTCTTGAGCTTGAATGCAGCTTGGTTTGATATGAGTATGGCTGTCCCAGCCTTTTTATTTACCAGTGGCTTGTATAATTGTTTCCATCCTTGTACTCTTAGCCTATGTCTTTCCTGATTTTTTTTGAACTTTTTTTTGTTTGGTTTTTGGGTCACATCCGGTTGTGCTCAGGTGTGACTCCTGGTTCTATGTTCAGGAATCGCTCAAAAAAGGCTCAGGGGACCATATGGGACGCAGGGAGTTAAACCACAATCATTCTGCATGCTAGGCAAATGCCATATATCCAAGTTATCTCTCCGGCCCATCTCTCCTGAAATTCTAAATGTGTTTTCTGCAGGCAGCAGATATCTGGGTTTGTTTCCTGATTTAACCTGCTATTCTATGCCTTTTAATAGGAGAGTTTAGTCTATTGATATTTAAGGAAATTATTGACAGGAAGACATGTTGTGCCATTATATTGAGTAAGGTTTTTGTTGTTAGAATTGAAGATTTGATTTGTGTAATTGCTCTTTGAGTTGTTCATTTTGGGCCAGCTTTGTTAGCACAAATATTGCAAGTTATTTTTTGTCTGAGAATGTTTTTAATCCTCACTCCCATGTAAATGAGAGTTTTGCTTGATAGTGGACTCTACGTTGAAAGTTTTCTTTCATTCAGGAGTTTGAATATAATGTAATTCGTCTATTTTATTGTCTATATTATTTCAAATGGAAGAGCTGGTTTGATCCTCGTGTTTTTAAATTTATACTTGAGGTTTTTCTTCTCCCTTACTGCTTTGAAGATTTTATCTTTCAGTTTTTTATTGACATTGGCATTACTAAATATCTCGGTATTTTTCTTTTTGGGTCTATTTTGTTTGGCACTCTTTTTGGTTCTTGAATTTGTGGAGAAACCTCTTTCCCAAGAGTGGGGAATTTCTCTGCTATTACCTTCCTCACTACTTGTTCTTCCCCTTTCTTATTTTCTTCCCCTTTTGGGATTACTATAATTTGGAGATTATTTCTCATGTCTCTGTTCATTAAGTACCTAACATTTTCTTCCAGGGGTTTGTCTCTCCTTTCTTTTTTGATGTCTTTATTACTGCTGGCTTGTAATTTGTTTCAAATTTTCAAAATTTGTAATTTGTTTTCAAGTTCATCTATGCGATTCTCCACCTGTTTAATTCTACTATTATAGCTAGATAACATGCTTTTTAGTTCCTTCTGTTCCATTTTTATATATTCTCCCATCTTTTGAAAGAGAACTTCTTTTGGTTGGTTGAATTATTTATGTATAAATTTCTTAATTTTTCAGGCTAGTGACTCGTTGATTTCCATTGCTAAATTATTAAGTGTTGATGTTGGGTCCTCTTCTTTAAGTTTCAAGAGTTTGGTTGGATTTGGAGATTTTCCAGGATTTCTCTCCATGTCCCCCACTGTAGGTGTATTCCTTAGCTTCCCCATTGATCCTTCCATTTAGTGGTTTGGAATACGGGAGTATCAGGGTGTTTAAGGAAGTGATCTATTGAATTTTTGTAGAAAAATTAGCTAGAGATATATCTTCTTTAGAGGTTATTTTCTAAACTACCAAGGTTGTATTAGTATGATTAAATATTGCATATTATTGCATTGATTTGTTTAGCTGGGTTTTGAGCTGTATGTTTTGTTTGAGAAAAAAGTACTAGATCCAATCTTCTAGAAACTCTATGATATAAATGGAAATGACTTCTGTTTGGGAAATGGAGGGCTGATGGAAAGGAGAGGGGTTTCAGTAATGGCACTGAAATCCAAAAGGCAGCTGTAGGGAGGCTAGAAAATAGACATCATTTGCTTGACAGCAGGGATTAGGATGGGAGTTTTCCTGTTCCTGCCCAGACAGACCTGACTGTCCCCAGGGGACAAATAATTGGCAATGGTGCTGGGACCTGGAAGGAGGCTGAGAAAAAGATCCAAAAAGACAGACCTATTTGCATTTGGTGTAAGGAATTAAGAAGTGGGGCTCCCTATTCTCTCTAAGACACAAACCTGGCTGGCCCCAAAGGGCAGACAATCATCGATGGCACTGGGCCCCAGAAGGTGGCTAATGAAATACTGGAATAAATGCCCTGTCCATGCTGGGTACAGGGAATTAGGACCAATAAGGTATATTTCTAAGAGTACAAATAGACAAAATTCATTTCAGCACAAGACTTCAAGAATCAAACTAAAAGTGAGTCACTGACATCAAGGATAAAATGGGGATGGCCAATGCAGGTACTCTTAACATAATCTGCATGAATTCTCAGAAATTAGCAGAGGATACAAGCCTATCTCTAAAAACAAGTTTATTTATTTATATATTACTGGAACTTTTGTTCCTCCAACTCAGGTAACTTTAACCATCAGAAGAAGGTTACAAACTAATAGCCACAGAAGTCAAGTGATTTCTTATTCCATTAGAATCCTTTACTAAGTTATCAACTCAGAAATCATTGGTCTCATAATCATACTTTTCCCAGGTTATGTATCAAAAGCTTATAATAAGCCTGTTTTTCTTCTTTGTCTCATTCAATATGTAGATTCTGGATCTTTACATACTTGTTCAAAGTAGTTTTCAAGGGTTTAGAGAGAGTACTCATTAGACTGGAGCACATGCCTTGTTCTAATGCTGAAAATCCATGGTTCCCTGAGTACTATAGGGTGGTCCAGAATCTCCCCAAATATAGCTATTAAGATAAAAAATAATTTAGTTACTGTGAAAATGAAATGCACTACATAATTTTAGAGCTTTATAAATTCTTCATATATTTTTGGTATTAATCAAGCTGATGATGCAAAATTACTCTTTTTTCCTATCCTATAGGATACTTATTAATTTGAATGTTTCCTTATCTATGAAACTTTCAGTGTAATGCAGTCTCCAAAGACATGTCTAGGATTATATTTTTGTTTTTGTTTATTTATTTATTTATTTTTCTCATACCACACTTGATAATACTTATTCCTGACTCTGTGCTCAGGAATCAATACAAGTGAATCTTGGGGAAACACAAGGCATGCATGGGATTAAAACTAGGTTAGCCATGTGAGATGCAAACACCCTACCTACCTATTGCTCCAGCCCTACTTAACTACCTACCTACCTATTGCTACAGTCCTGTAATGATTTGTTAAAGATCACATAACATTTGTTCAACTGTATTGAATTATATGACTTTAGATATTACACATAAGATATTAATCTACAGTAAAATAATTTTAATAGTATCATTACTATAATTTAGTATTGTAACTATCAAAAATAAATGTTACTGAAAGTTGATTAAAAGCCCCTAAACTGAAATAAATCTTTTCATGTTTCAATTATTTATATTTAGAGCATGTAATTTGAAATATTATTCCAGGTAAAAATAAAATGATTACATCATCAGTTCAATAGATAATCTACTCCAAATAACCTTGATTTTCTGTTTGCTAATAGAGCGGTATTGTGTTGACATCTAGAAAAAAATTATGCTGGGTTAGAAGAAAAGGCTTCAAAAACCCCAAAATATTCAGATCTATTTGATATACTCATAAAACATTATAAATCAGTTTTTAAGAATCCATGTCCTAACAGAAGCACTAAAATAATTATCATTTGCTGATCTTTTATACATTTATCTTGAAGCATGCTGTTTACTCTATGTCCCCTTTCTCTAGGTAAGAAAATGTCTTAATTGGACTCTTTTTTTTAAGAAAAAGGTATTTAAGTCAAGGAAAAAATGTGAAGAATGGGACAATTGCTTAATATGAGACTATAAGAATGTTGTTAGGGAGACAATTCTTAATGAAGGCAAATTGTTTTCTGAAACTATCACATAAATAAATTAGCCGACTTTTAAAAATTAATCACAAGTAAAAGCAGCCAAAGAACTGTGATAGGGGATATATGCTAATCTATGCACCATGATTTTTTCCTATAACTGAAAAATAAAATAAATTGTAAAATCCAATGAAGCAGTAAAAAGATGGTTGCCTATAAATCCTGGTCGATGTCCTAGATATGTCACTCTCTATGAAAGGCATTTTTTCTGATGTTTCATTTTTCATTTGCAAGTGGGGCAGCACAGTACCAATGTACATGCTTTCCCAACTCATTTGCATGTCACCATTTATAACTTTACACTGCCCTGTGGCATTGTGGTACCCGCCTCCCAAATGAAGAATATGCAGCAGTAATAAATTTTTGATAACACCCTAGTAATTACATGACCCTTGAAAGGCTACTTTTCAAAATTCAAAACTCACCTTCCTTTGCTTGAGTGTGAATCTAATCTCATTCTTGGCTTGGAACCTGGTTATTAACTTCCTTTTTCTTGACGGTTCTGGGGGACGATGGTAGGATGAGTTAGAGAGAAAGGTCAAAAAGAAAAAAGTTGGAACCAATAGATTTGCTACAAGTAGCCTAAAGGGGAAAATGAAAAGGTGCATACATCTTGGAAAATTAATAGTCACTGAAGAGACTTTTTTAACCTACAGATTTAATTTTTATTTTTAAAAAATGTGCCTATTGAGTTAAAGGGAATTATATAGTACGGCACTCCAAACCCAGCTCTGTAGTTTCTATGTGAACATAGAAAGCCTTAAGCTCATAAGCTTAAGGCTCAAGTAAAATGGCTTATAACTGTTATGTAATATTTGTTTACATATGTGGACATTCACTTCAATTTTATATTTTAGAGTTTTAGAATTTTGTGTAAAGGAAACCTTAAGAATGCATAAAAAACAGGCCATATACAGTTCATGTTTGACTGTTAAACAGTGTTTTAAAGGGAGCCGGGAGGTGGCGCAGGAGGTAAGGTGCCTGCTGCCTTGCCTAGGACGGACCACGGTTCTATCCTCCGGTTCCCATATGGTCCCCCGTGCCTGCCAGGAGCGACTTCTGAGCGCATAGCCAGGAGTAACCCCTGAGTGTCACTGGGTGTGGCCCAAAAACCAAAAAACCAAAAAACAATAAAACAAAATAAAAACAGTGTTTTAAGAAAATACCTGATTTAGCTTCTGATTTTGTCAGGTATTTACATTTTTGACCACACCTGGTGGTGCTCAGGGGTTAATCCTGGCTATGTGCTCAGAAATCTCTCCTGGCCTGGGGGACCATATAGGACATTGGGGTATCAAACTGCAGTCCATCCTAGGTTAGCACGTGCAAGACAAATGCCTTACCACTTGCACCATTGCTTTAGCCCCACATATTTATGTGTTTGCTCTATCCTTCAAGTTGTCCTATTATGACTTACTGGCAATATAGAAAGTACCATAGTTATTTTCATAAAGCAATGAATTAGTGATTCACAATTAAACTTTAAATGATCTCAAATGCATGAATAATAAATCATTTTAGCACTTGAAATCCAACTTTTAAACTTTTTAGAAATATTAACTTTAAAGTTTGGCACTGACAAAGTGTTAAAGTGTTAAAGTATTAACTTTAAAGGTAAAGTTTGACACTGTATCATAAAAGTACATAGCTTTTAGGTATACAACCTATTGTTATATGTTTAGTTTTAGTTTTTAGACAACTCTGGCATTTCCCAGGGCTTACACATGGCTCTGTGCTCATGGATTATTCCTGGTGGGGCCCAAAGGGCCATATGAAATAGTGGAGATTGAATATGGGTAGGTTGCATGCAAGGCAAAATTGTTGCCTGCTGTAGTGTCTCTCTAGCCCCTCTTGTGCATCATTACAAATCATTGTATATGCTACATTAGATTTACTATTGAAAGTTTAATTATTTCTTTAACCACATAATTGGTTTATCTATTTTCCCCCAATAGGAAATCCTACTTGGCCGTAATTTCTGCTAACCTCTAATTTTGTGCGGATATTTTCAAATAAAAATTAAGTAATAAATAGTCTTCAGTAAGCTTTCTTTAAAAAATTACAATCAAATTGATATCTGAAAATGTCTGAGAATTGACTAAGACAAAAATATTTTTAATGTTGGGAAATATTTTTTTCTCAGCAAAATTAGGCAATTCTAGTTTCTTAGATTTTCAATTATAAGAAATAAGTTAAATTTTTACTTGAAATGACATTTTAATTCAGCAATTTGTGACCATGCTAAAAACAATATTCATAACAGAAGAGCTTTAAGAAAACAACTAGGCACTATTTATAAAGATCAGTAAATTAAATATATTACCTTATATTTTTGTTCTGATAAAAGGAGAGAAAATAGACAAGTCTTCAAAGACAACTTATAGATGCCACTAGCATAGGAAAAAAGTTCCCCAGGTTATCAGGATAAAGCAAAGTGGCAATGAGATGTCATCTCTTACTAGCAAGAACGGCCTATATAAAAAGTCTGTAAACGGTACTGGTAATGTCTCAAAAATAACAATAGTCTTGCTTCTGCAATCTCACACCTGGGCAATTAACTCCAAGACACAAAAACACTAATATGGAAACAATTTTTCATACCTATGTTGACTGCAGCATTAATTACAAAGACCATGATCTGGAAACAAAAATCCCCACTACTTAACAACAAACGGGTGACTACGGAAATTCTGGTATTTACAAATAATAGAATACTAGTCAGTTATGAGGAAAGAATGAAGTCATGTGGTTTCCTGCAAAACGAATAGAATGAGGAGTCCTACAAAATGAAGTGAGTCAAAAAGAAAGCAACCATCACTGATTTCTGCCATGTGCTTTGGCACACTGGAGACATTTTGAACAGCCTCTGGTCTTCTTGGTTGAGGTGACCAAGAACCACCCCATCCAGAACATCTTCTGAGGGAAAGTCAACAGAAGTAAGACGTCTCTGCCCACAAAGGGTTGAGCCATATACTTTGGCACAAAGGAGACAACATAAACAGCCTCTGCTCTGCTCCATAAGGTGGCTGTGAAACACTTCACCCAACACATCTTCTGAGGGCATGTCATTGGAGTAAGCCAACTCTTCCCACGAAGGGAAGAATCAATTTCTGCCGTGCTTTTT
>PVKC010051038.1:0-10487 GCA_004027635.1 Crocidura indochinensis
CCAGCAGCGCTCAGGGGCTACTCCTGGCTCTGTGCTCAGAAATCGCTCCTGGCAGGCTCGGGGGACCATATAAGATGCTGGGATTTGTACCACCATTCTTCTGCATGCAAGGCAAATGCCTTACCTCCATGTTATTTCTCTGGTCCCTCCCCTTCCTTTTTGACACTGTGATTTGCATTATTGTTAATTGAGGGGTGCCTTGCATGTCACTGCTCCCCTTTCAACAACGAGTTCTTGCCTAGGGTGACCAGTTCCAACAGTCATTATCATAGTAGACGCTTCTCTACTCTAACTGCCCTCACCAGTCTCTGTGACAAGCTTTCTTCCCTAGGCTGGACCTCCTGACCCTCATCTTTATTGTCTCTGGATATTATTACCATACTGTCTTTTGTTTTTCTTATACTCACAAATGAGTGAGATCATTCTGTGAAAACTATATATTTGATACAAATATCAGTGGCAAAGCACATGCCTTACATGTATGAAATCTGGTTTTGAACACTACCATCTTGGCTGTGTCTCTGAAGCACAGCAGACATCTTGGGCCCTTTCTTTGCTTGCTTTGGCCTGGGACTTGATCCCGTGTGGCATTCTTCCTGAGGGCTCATCTACTTTGGAAGTGTGTCGTCCCACCCACAAAGGGTGGAGCTAGAGGATGGCCACACTGTTTTGTGGCCACGTATATCATCTGGCTGATGAATACCACCACAACAAAAACCCACAATACAAGCGTGACAATGGGGAAACAACGCCAGGCCAACACCAGGCATAGAGAATGAAGATGGCAACTCTGATGACTCGAAAATGACCAACCACCTAGTTAGTCTCTCAGATATAGAGTTTAGAGAAGAAATATGGAGGATGTTCACAGAACTCAAAGAAAGCATAGATCGAGTTGAATGAACCCTACCATCTCCCCTGGCCCAAAGCTATAACTAGCTCTATAGGCTAACAGGTGAGAAAGGTGGCCTGGGTCTCATGAAAAGTTTATTATTGGTTAGACACTTTGAAGATGAGGCCTTGCACATTTGACAGCTCGAAGTAGAAATTATCAAATGAGATGTTATTAGCCAATTTCAGAGGATTGGGACATTCCTGGCCATCAAGAGTAAAAACTCAAAATTATGCCTGGGAGTGAGGAATGAGGGGGCTTCAGTATGAAGGTGTGGGCAAATGTTACAGGAGAATCACCTGCATGGAGGCGCCAGGTTGGGAATGCCAGAAGATGCCAATACAACTTGGTGAACATGAAGAAGTAGTTTGAGAACACAGTTACTGAAAGCAGGACCACAGAACAGACACAAGAAGTGAGACAAGGAAGCAGCAAATGTACATATAGGGAACACTGAGCATCCCTAACCACAATATACCCATGACATGCTGCTTTGGAGGTTAAGTTTCAGGAACCTAGCTTACACATTTGATTCTATCACAGTTACACCACAGTATGATGAGTGATTGTCTCCTGGGAGTCTTACAACTGCACTGTCTTGTATAAGGTAGGATTCAACCCACCTGGTTCTCTGTGTGCATTCTCAGCCAGTTGGCATCTCTTTGACTTTGTTCTCTGCCACTGGACCCCTGACTGTGATCCTAATCCTGGTTTCCCACATAGCCTTGTTCACAAGGGAGTCCAATAAATAGCACTACATGAGCTGTATGTTAACAACTGAAGTGAAAAAACATAATTCAAAAATTGAATTATAGGTCACATACTCAGACAAACACACACGTTGGATTTTGGGGTTATACTTGACAATACTCAGGAATTATTTACTCCTGGTTCTGTGCTCAGTTATCATTTCTGGTAGTGCTCAGAGAGCAATATGTGGTGCCTGGGATTACACTGGGAACAGCTGTGCACAAGTCAAGTGCCTTACCTCTATACTATTTCTCCAGCTTCAATCCATTCCTTCAGTTAGAGCTTTCTGCAGATTGTGGTTTTTATTTAAACCACACAGACCTTATTGTACAGAGACAACAACTGCTGTGAAGACCAGGACATGGCATGAGATGGGAATCAAATCTACCCTCCACACTGACCCATCTTCTTGCCTCTTTACAATGATGGAACTAGAACATGTCAACCTCAATCTCGTGAATGCACTCATGGCCTTGAACCATCAGTCACATTCCTAGTCCCAAGATTCACTTCCTGGCTCATATTATCATCCCTCTGGCTGGCTTTGTGACTCCTCTCCAGTTTCGACACCCCACAGGCTTCTTATGACTTGAGAAGACAGGTAGAGCCTACCTACCCTATTTTTTGGGGGGATGGTGGCACCCAATGGTATTCAGGGGTTACTCCTGGCCCTGCACTCAGAAATTACTCCTACCTTCTGTGCTATTGCTTTGCTTCCCACCTGCCCTCTTGGAGCAGCTGTTTCATGGAGAAACTCTTCCCCACTTTCCTGCCTTGCTAATGACTTGTCTCAGAAGTTAACCTGAGTGGGAGCCACAACGGTCCTTGATGACACAAATTGGAAGGAGTGGAATGTGTGGAAAGTGGGGAGGAAACAAATGAAAGTAGAAAACTGCATTTGCAATTCTTTGGTCCTGCCAAAAAGGGATGTCTGGGAGGGAAACTGAGTCAGAGAAGGTGCATGTTTCTATCCTATCTGCTCCAAAAATATGCAACACAGCAGGCAGTAAGGCTCTGCTAGGAGAGGAAAAGGTGTTCCTACATCAAGGCACACCTCCAGAGCAAAGGCAGAGGAGGTGCTGGGACTGGAATGGGGACAGAATAAGTGTGTTGTGTGCCTGATCACTTCCTAGCACCGTCCTTTTGGGCATGAATCAAGTCTCGGCTCCGGAAGTGAGACTATCAGAACTTTTCATCTTAGTGAGTAGAAAGACACATTATTATTATTTTTTTTAATCTCAAGCCACCAAATCACAAGCCATGATCCTTAGGAGTCTTATTCTCCAAAGGATAAACCCCATTTTTAGGGGAGGTAGGAGGGGATAATGACCAGTGACCCCAGTTTTTTCTTGCATGCCTCTCTGCCTGGGCACAGCAGTCAACCACATCTCTTTTTGCAAGCTCCAGCGGTGCTGAGTCTAAGGCTAACAGAGGCATCGCATCTGCATGCATAGACTCATCTTCCTCCTTCCAGGCCTCCCCGCATGAGCATGGGCAGGAACAGCGCCCCCTGCCGGAGCCAAGCTGTCAAGGCCGCCACACCCACTTGGAAAAGGATGGACCTTTCTGGACCGTGATCCGGGAAGGCCGCATTCATCACCATTTGCTGAGTCAAGTCAGCCAAGTCCCCAGAGGCAACTGGAGGATTCAGAAATAGGATGCGTGGACAGGGCTGGCCTAAGCCACGGTGAGGTCAACACTAAGTATAATGCCTGAAGTGAGCCCGAGGCGTGAGAGGGGCCAGCCTGGGCGAGTGGGTGAGTGTCCATGACCATTATCCCCACCTGCTCCTGTCGCCTAGGATTAGAATCCTGCTGTGGTTGTGAGTCAGCTGTTATGCATTCTCCATGCAGGTTTCATCACATGGCTTGCTGCACTTAGGAACTCAAATGAACTGGAGGTCGGAGAGCACCAGGGGTGGAAAATGCAATTGGGGCATTGATGGTAAAGTCAGAAGGAGCAACCTAGCCCTCCCCAGGTGGCCAGAACTCCTGAGCTACTCAAAGAAATTACTTAAATCTTCTCAAAATCAATGGTAGTAATTTTGCATCATGATGAGAAATTTCTCCCTCCCACCCCGAAAGAAAAAGTAATTAGGAGTTTTAATTAACCTAAGCGACAAAATATTGGGAACCAGGCCCACTGACGTTAGAATAAGAAAACAGGCTAGGGAGTTTTGTATATCATGAACACAAAACTATACAACCTGCAAATTGGAACAGCATTTCACCGGCTTACTGCTCCACCTCCTGCATGGGTACACATGTGTGCGAGCACACACACACACACACACACACACACACACACACACACGCATGCAGAATGCTCTTAAAATTATGAGAACTTAATGGCAGCCTCCACTGAGACTGACAGTTTGAGAAATCACAGGAGATGAGCTTAGTCTCTCTGTTTGATGAAAAATCTGTTTTTTGTAAATTACTGCTGTAAATGTTGTTGGTTGGCAGGAAGATGGGTCCCTGTGAGATAATCCCCAAGCATTAGTGCAAAGGATTGAAATGTTCGAATTCTGGGGCAGTGCCTTACAGGTCAGTATTTCAGGTAAGTCTAGAAGGAGGCAGAAAGAGCTATTAGAGCCTGTTAGCTGCTGGATCTGGGGTGTTCAGGCTGTTCCTGGCGCCTGATTAGCATATGTGCCTTTGGCCATCTGGGGACACTTAAGGAAGCATAACTGGGACTGGCCTCCTTGCTCCAGAATCTCTTAGATGATTTGGAATCCTGCTGGAAGAGCAAATTAACTTGCTCCCCACAGTTCTTTGGGGACAGAGGAGGGGGGTGGATTTTTTTTTCTGCCAGTGCTTGTTAGGGTGGTAGGGGTGGGACAGAAAACATGATAATCTGCAGCCAGCTGGACTGGAGACTCCGAACTTTGCATGGAAGCTTGAATATCTGTCTCTCAATGCTGACTCTAGTCATACCTTTTTATCTCTCTCTCTCTCTCTCTCTCTCTCTCTCTCTCTCTCTCTCTCTCTCTCTCTTTGATCACAACACCCTGTGGCAGTGCTTAGGGTTACTCCTGGCTCTGTGTTCAGAAATCACTCCTGACAGACACAGGGGGACCATGCGGGATGCCGGGATTCAACCACCATCCATCCTGGATTGGCTGCCTTCAAGGCAAATGCCCTACCACTGTGCTATCTCTCTGATCCCTTATGTCTCTCTCTTTGACCACCAAAAAATTGACACACCACACAGGTATCTCCTTCAGGCATCCCCCTAGAGACTAAAGCCAAGCAGGAAAGGATAGTCCAGGGTCAAATTCTGCAAATGGATGGGTTGCAGAACTGGAACTCTTCCTCTCTACTTCCTCCCCACTTCCTCCTACCTGGCTCAGGCTGGCATTTTTACTAGGTGCCTGATTTAGTTGGGCTATACTGAAACTCTCTCACTTGGGTATGGTAGGAAGAGCTGCTAGATAACCCCTTAGTGAAAAATATCTTAGCTCTTACCCAGTCATTCTTCTAAAGTGGAGTCTGTGTTCTCTGCCTTGTACTTCTAGTTCATCTTGCAAATCTCAACCTTGTCCAGCCACATAACTGTATTGGAGGATTACACACTGAAATCCACCCACAGGGATCTCACATTCTCTAAAATTGTCTGTGCAGGCAACAGATGGCTAAGTTTTGTCCTGGGGGCATGGATTTTGCTTTGATAATTAAATATATAAACAATAACTTATGTGCACATGGCCTATCATGCCCCGAATCAATCAAATAACAGTGGCAGAAAGTGGGCAGAGAGCAATCTTGGTGATGGCACAAAGAATGCACAAATTGGGGCCTGGGAGATAGCATGGAGGTAAGGCGGTTGCCTTTCATGCAAAAGGTCATCGGTTCGAATCCCGGTGCCCCATATGGTCCCCCGTGCCTACCAGGAGCAATTTCTGAGCATGGAACCAGGAGTAACCCCTGAGCACTGCTGGGTGTGACCCAAACCCCCCCCAAAAAATGCACAAATCAGGGAGATGCATTCATGAAGACTGGGTTAGGGGTCAATTTTTGTGCAGAAAACAAGACATTTGGGTACCTGGCATTCAGGAAGGGCAGTGGGACCTAACTACATAAATGGGGCCTGGAGGAGAATTGGAGTCTTATTTTTCTGGGAATGTTTTAAAACCCTTTTCCTTGGAAATAAAAGCAAAAACCAGCACTTTAATTTTAAGGGATGTCAATGCACATTACTGCACTCTAATAAATTAAAATTTGGCTTATAATAGAAGAATTTGAGACATCTTTTGAAAGGAGAATTGAGAACATTGAGAATTGAGAAGAGATGTTGGGCACTCAGGACCATATGTGTGATGCCTGCATGCCCAGCGATGCTCAGAGGTTAATCTTGACTCTAGATTCAAGAATTATTCCTGGCAGTGCTCAGGAAACCATATGGAATGCCAGAGATTGAATCCAAGTTGGCCGCATGCAAGGCATGTGCTCTACCCCTTGTACTATTGCATTGATCTCTACATCTTTTTTTTTTGTTTGTTTGTTTTTGGGTCACACCCAGCAGTGCTCAGGGGTTACTCCTGGCTCCCTGTTCAGAAATTGCTCCTGGCAGGCATGGGGGACCATATGGGGCACCGGGATTCAAACCAATGACCTTTTGCATGAAAGGCAAACACCCTACCTCCATGCTATCTCCCGGGCCCCGATCTCTACATCTTAACTAGAAAATACTTCTTTCTTGGTTTCAATGAGCAATTAATAGCTACTAATGCTTTGTTAGTTGAATAGCACATTTTAAAAAAAGTGGTTTTATTCACAAACCTCCTCTAATGAGCCAGTGTTGTTGGAGATTACAGAGAAATGCCATTATTCCCATTGGTGGTTTTTGAAGGTATAGTCATAACTAAGTGCCAGAGTCCACTGGGCTTTCAAATGTTGAGTTGTTAGCTGAATGTAGAACACTGAGAATGGAGGGCTCCTCTGAAGACTCAGACCTGTCTGAAAGGGGTGCAGCTTCCAGGGGCTGATGACAGATAAAGGTGCTCTACTTTGATTTGCTGATACTTCCTAGGACTTTCCCTCTATTTTCATTTAAAACTAAAATTACTATGAAAATATGCTCACCACTAGCCCTTACTCTTTAATCACTTGAAACATTTATTTTCTTCATTGATATCTACTGTAGATCTTTTTGCATGAGAGACTATGAGATGTACTGCCACCATGTGTCTGAGGATGCATTTAATGGAAAGAATTCAGGGGAACAATTTCAGCATTGAGTTTGCAGCCATCTCTTGGACACTGATCCTAGACTTAGGTCTCAGTGGGAATATAATAAGCATTTGATTCTTTCCTTATGAAAGGGAAGAGAAGGTTGGGGCATGGTGGAAAGGTGTAGCAGGTTCTGTGACATTAGGATTAAAGCTCTCAGAGGGATTAGTTCTGCTCCTAGCAGTACTGTTTCTATTCTGGGGTTTGGTCATGGGAGCCTCTAGGGACTGTCAGCAGTTGTCTTGGGACTGGTGTGTTTGTGTGTGTGTGTGTGTGTGTGTGTGTGTGTGTGTGTGTAAGTAACTGAGCAACTGTTTTTACTCCTTCTTTGCCTTTCCCTCTTGGAGGGCTTCTATCCTTTCTTCTTATCCTGTCATTCCCAACATTACATTTCTATGGGCACAGGGACCCCTGACTGGACACTTCTATTACCACTAAAAATTGATATCCATGAGACAGAATGATGAATTGTACAGAGGGTAAAGCACTTACCTTGCATATGGCTTACCCATTTGATTCCCCAACATCCCATATGGTCCCCTGAGCACCACCAGAAGTGATTTCTGAATGCAGAGACAGGAGTAACTTTGAATTCTGTTGGGTGTGGCCTCAAACAAAAAAAATGTTATTTAGCTTCTTCAGCTCTCAGGTGTAGAGCTTCCAATGAGTTAACCCCTGAACCATTCATGTGGATACTGCTTACAATAATATATAATTATATTGTTGGGTCTTAGGATGCTATGGCTTTTAATCAAGTAGCTATTCACTTAGTTCTGAAGTAAGGCAAAGACATATAGACCTGACCTGCCTTTGGACAAGTGATGATCTTTCCTGGCTAAGCCCATCTTGTTCTGAAATGCTGGTGGCCTGGTTATGATGTAACTTGGGATGGAATAAGTCACATACTGAGAAAACCCAGTGAAGTTGATATATGTGTCTTGCTGGATTCCCTGAGTCCAGCCCACATCAGTGGGATATCCCACACAGGGATAGAACCACTATAAATGACCCAGGGAAGAGCCATTTCTGGAAACAGGGAGGAGAAAAGGCCTTTCTCAGGACTCCTGGCAGACTCATAAATGTGATCTGTGCCCAAACAGTCTCAAAGTTGCCATATACAGCAGGTCACAGTAAAGGATGCAATTCTAAAAATATTATAATTCCTTTCTATTATTCCCAAGAGTGAGAGACATCTACTGCTTTCATTACTCTCATGTTCCCTTTATCCCTTTCTGGAAATAGCATCTTCAGTTTCTTTCAGGCAACAGGGTCTGGTGCGATAGTATAGTGGGTAGGGCATTTACGTTGCATGTAGCCAGGCAAGGTTTGATGTCTAGCATTTCTTTTTCTTTCTTTTTTTTTTTTTTTCGGGCCTCACCCGTTTGATGCTCAAGGGTTATTCCTGGCTAAGCGCTCAGAAATTGTTCCTGGCTTGGGGGGACCATATGGGACGCCGGGGGACCGAACAGCGGTTCTTCCTTGGCTAGCGCTTGCAAGGCAGACACCTTACCTCTAGCGCCACCTCGCTGGCCCCGATGTCTAGCATTTCATGTGGTCCATCAATCCCTGAGTATAGAACTGGAAGTAAGCCCTGAATGCAACATCTCCTGATTCTTGGGTGTAAATGTGATAAAGAACGGGTCAATTCTGGTACAGTGTACCCCTGGCCATGGTGATTAACTTGTGGTTGAGCCTATGACTCAGGATGGGTTAATCCAGTGCTTCTCAACTATTTTCTGTCATGTCCCCCAGGAAGAAGAAAACATTTTTCACACCCCCCTGCGCGACTGTAAATAGTATATTAAACAGAATAAAATTTTGCAAAAACAAAATTTTTGCAAAACAAAAATATATAAAATAATTTGAGCTGATTTTTTAAATCAGAGGTGATGTCTGGATTAATGGCTACAATGAGTATGTTTTGCAAAGCATAGCTTTTCGAATCGGGGTTTAAGCAGGACACAGTAACTCTCAACTCTAGAGACATACAGAGACATAAACACATGGGGCTTAGCTTGTTATGACAGTGTTTGCCAAGGTCAAACATGCCCCCCTTTACATAGCCTCGCACCCCCGTGGGGGGCGCGCCCCACTGTTTGAGAAGCATTGGGTTGATCAGAACTATCTCTAAACCTTGACAGGACTAATGGGACAAAGTTCTGTTCTCAAAAATGGGAGAAAGCTCTATTGTCAAAAGCAAAGGGGCAGTCCTAGCTGTCTCCTCCTCGGCCCCCGGCCTCCAGGCCTTCTGGGGTGGCAGCCCAGGGGGCCAGACCAGGTGGGTGTTGGGGGGGGTGTCCCATCCTAGATGGGGGTCCCAAGTTTTCCCCGCCCTTCCCCCAGCTCTGGGGTGGTAAGGGTGTAGGGTGTGGGCCGGGCCGATCCTGTCTTCTGACTCTCTATCTATCCTGTCTTGAGTTGCAGGCTGGGTCTACCCATGCTAAAGGCCTGCTCTCTAACTTGGGTGCGCTGGGGGCCTTGATGGCTCCTAGCTGTCCCCTCTTCGGCCCCCGGCCTCCAGGCCTTCTGGGGTAGAAACCACGCAGGGGCATTATATACTCCTTATATTAATATTCCCAATCCTTATGTTATTATTTGTTTATCCAGAATGTCTACTTGTATTCTGCCCCTTCCCATCCCGTATAAAGCTTATTTTTTACTCCTTTACTCTTACCCTCCTAAACGCCACTGCCCACATTACTCTTTTTAACTTCATTCCTTCACAATCCTAATCATAGACCAATACTATGTATTGTGTTTAACAACCCCGAACTATTTCAAAAGACATACAATGAACACGAATTTCTTTCTAATATTCTATGTGTTTTTTCTTTGACATCTGTAAATCTTACTAAATATTCTCTTGACAGAGATGATTCTAACCACTTTTTTCCTTCTCTTTATGAGTTGTTCTATGAGCAATTCTGGTGATAGAGTCCCCTAGTTAATGCTTTTGATTGAACCATGTCATCGAGTTGGTTGGGCTTGTTCATGTGCTCCCCATGTTTGCCAATAACACCACGTGGCATTGTTCCTTTTTTGCATAGGCACATTAAAATGGGAAAATACTATACATACAAATAAGATCTTATTTAATAGAGATTGGAACACACAGATCATGTAGTGTAAAGGGACCTTATCCCCTGAACACGGACATAATGACCTGGCACAGGCCTCAGAAGAAAGGGCATTATCCATTCAACTCTGAACCATGGAAGCCATCTACGAAACATCCAAGTTCTTTATAACATCACCAGGAAGCAATCCTCTATCACGGAAGACCCTATCACTGCTCAGACATCGAACTGCTCAGAAGATTCTTCCCTTAACACTGAGAAGATTAACAATAACAAGGACCTGCTTACAGGATAGGGCTTCATGCATAGCCCTTTAATTACGAGGTGAGGCAGGAGGATGCTCCACATCCTGACTTCAATGCAGCATATGCAGATTCAAGGATCTTTGATACAGAAACATGACAACAACAACAGAGACTGTGTAAAAAAATAAAAGTGTGTGGGAGCCGGGAGGTGGCGCAGGAGGTAAGGTGCCTGCGCCTTGCCTGGGACGAACCACGGTTCGATCCCCCGGTTCCCATATGGTCCCCCGTGCCT
>PVKC010051039.1:0-10467 GCA_004027635.1 Crocidura indochinensis
TTCCCAATCAGGGGGGGAAAGAGCGGTAACCAAGATCAAACATGTGTAAGACCACCAAGTAGCAAATTAGACGCAGAGGAGACCACTTGCTTTAGCAACCCCGGGGGAGGGGGGGAGGCGGTAGGGGAGAGGATATGGGAACTAGGATTGGAACTGAGGTGGACTGAGGACTTTTTGGTGATGGGAGTTCCCCTGATTTATGTTAATTTGTACCTAAAATATGATTGCCAACGATATGTAACCCAACATGTTTAAAAATAAAAATTATATTTAAAAAAAAAGAATTTCTTGCTCCTTTGTCAAAAATTAGGTAATTGTATGTCTGGGGAACAATGTCTAAGAATTCAAGCCTATTCCACTGATCTGAAGATCTGTCTTTATTCCAATACCATGCTATTTTGATAATTATTGCTTTGTAGTAGAATTTAAAGTTGGGGAACGTAATGCCTCCCATTTTCCTTTTCTCTAGTAGTGCTTTAGCTATTCTTTGGTGTTTATTGTTCCAGATGAACTTCATAAGTGCTTGATCCACTCCTTTGAAAAATGTCATGGGTATCTTTATAGGGATGGCATTAAATCTGTATAATGCTTTGGGGAGAATTGCCATTTTAATGATGTTAACCCTGTCAATCCAGGAGCAGGGTATGTGTTTCCATTTCCGTGTGTCCTCTCGTATTTCTTGGAGGAGGGATTTATAGTTTTCTTTGCATAGGTCCTTCACGTCTTTGGTCAAGTTGACTCCAAGATATTTGATTTTGTGTGGTGCTATTGTGAATGGGATTGCCTTCTTGATTTCCTTCTCTTCCCTATCATTATTGGTGTATAAAAATGCCATTGATTTCTGTGTGCTAATTTTGTAGCCTGCCACCTTGTTATATCAGTCTATTGTTTCTAGAAGTTTTTTGGTAGAATCTTTAGGGTTTTCTAAGTAGAGTATCATGTCATCTGCAAACAATGAGAGCTTGACTTCTTCCTTTCCTATCTGGATTCCCTTGATATCCTTTTCTTGCCTGATCGCTATAGCAAGAACTTCCAGTACTATGTTGAAGAGGAGTGGTGAGAGCGGACAGCTTGTCTTGTACCAGAATTTAGAGGGAAGACTTTTAGTTTTTCTCCATTAAGGATGATATTTGCCATTATCTTGTGGTAGATGGCTTCAACTAGATTGAGGAAGGTTCCTTCCATTTCCATATGCTGAGAGTTTTGATTAAGAATGGGTGTTGGACCTTATCAAATGCTTTCTCTGCATCTATTGATATGATCATGTGATTTTTATTTTTCTTCTTGTTGATGTTGTGTATGATGTTGATAGATTTACGGATGTTAAACCATCCTTGCATTCCTGGAATGAAACCTACTTGATCGTAATGTATGATCTTCTTGATGATACATTGGATCCTATTTGCCAGTATTTTGTTGAAGATCTTTGCATCGGCATTTATGAGCAACAATATTTTTAACGTGTTGATGGTGGGACAGCATTGATAGAATCAAGAAGAAAATAACTAGATCATCTTTTGGGTGGCAATCAGTGAGTTACTCGTAAGTTGGCAAACAATTACTTAATCATCTTATCCAGATCATTCTGAATATGATCCTACTTATCCACAGAATACTATGAGAATTATCACACAGCACATTTTATTCTAGAGATCTTCTAACCAATGTCCAGAAAATAAAGGCAAACACAATTTGGAATTTGTGCAAACAGTAGTTTTCAGTGATTGATTTTACACAATGTATATAATGAAAAATGGTACTTTTTATGCTATATCCATACCTTTCTTTTTTATTATTTACGGTACATAGTGGCAATGAATGAAGGGCATTCCCACCAACAATGTTGTCCTCCCTCCACTCCTGTTCCTAGAATCTCACATATCTCCTTCCTTTACTCCCCATAATACTAGTATGACTGGTCTCCACTACAGCTTGTTGTAGATTGGGTATCTATTCTGTCATTGACTTTGGGTTTGTTGTTCCTGTCTGGTCATTTTTTATTTGCACTACATGTTCATATGACTGGTCCTGGTATCATCATTTCCCCCCTCAATTTATGAGGCTGAATTATTCAAGTTATGCTATTCTGTTTGAGATAAAAAAGGTTAAGGAAAAGAGAAGAAAAAATTGGTATCAACTGCTAAAAATATAAACACTAAATAATATCCACAAGAGTGAAAGAGAAAGAAAAGTGGAAGAAAAAGGAGATGGAAAATAATATCAAAAACAAACAAAACAATACAAGAAAAAGGAATGCTGGAGGGGCAGGGTTTGATGTTACCCCCATTTTTGTTTCATAGGCACAGTAAGTATTGGGGAAAGAAGGAAATTCCCGTGGCCTAAGAGATTCAGTGTTTCTCCATTCTTGAAGCATATTGTCATGGGAACAACCACTGGCTCCATACATACTCATTGCCATATCTCAGGGTTTTTTTTTTTTTTTTTTTTTTTTTTTTGTGGTGTCGGGAAACTTTCCTCTCAGTTGTGGATGAGAAAATCAGGCCACTGTAGCTAGCAATCTTGGTATTTTCACAGGTCCTAGGACAAGGCCTAGGATAGAGTCTTTACAGTTCTAGAGGTTCTGTTCCATCATTGTTGGTGTGTTCAGTTTTCTGTATCGTGTGCTCCATGTTTTTGCTCATTCCCTAAGCCAAAGTCTAGGAAATCATGGTTCCAAAGGTTCTGCTCAGTCTCTGTTGTCAAAATTAGGCCTCTGTACTACGATTTTCCTTATTGGTCTCAAGGTAAGTTCTACCCAGTCATGGTTGTCAAAGTCAGTTTTCTGTAGTTAGTGCTCTGATATTTCATAGTTCAAAGGAAGATACATCTTTCCACTTAGTGTTAGGTGATGTGATAGGACCTCCTGGTCTTAGGTCAAGTTGTCATTTCCTCGCTGTCCTCATTGTCATATTAACACTGGCACAAGTAAATCTCCCAACGGAGCTTAGTTCCTGGTGTTGTTGCAAAGAGTTGTTTCAGTTCTACATCTGGGATCTGGGGTTTGAGAATGAACTAACACTGTCCAATCTCATGGAGACTGAGTTGTATCCACATGACAATTGTCCAGGATGGAAGGCACCCTTGTATAAAAAGTGTGAGTTCTTATCCTTAGAAGATAAGATCTTATTCTGTGTCTATGATTTTCCCTTATTTACTGTGCCTATACAAAAAAGTACGGTGTCCTTTTGTATTGCTGGTGTTATTTTGTGTAAGGATGACAGGCTACACACACAGTATCTGTGGTATGGTCTGAACTTTTATCCCAGGCAAGACGTTTTCTTGGTTATTGTACCAAGCAGCACCAAAACTGGTGACGATAGAGAAAATATGTATATATAAAAAATAGTGATGGGGGAGGCTATCTGTATGTTTAGGAATACATTTCTTAAGATGTATTATTATAAAGGTATTAAGCTTACATAGGCAATATAGGCCTTCCAATTAGGTCTTCTGAGATATTCTTGTGGGGAGTGAGAGCCAAGGCACTTTTTCGTATCACAGACCTTAGTCTAGAGTTTGAGATATGATTTGTGGCATTTCAGAGTCCTGTAGTGTCCTTGCTCTGGGGTTTTGCTGAAGCTGATTTTGGTATCATGCAACAGTTAACGGTTTTATGGGGGTGAGAGGGGCCACAAAGCTTGAGTCAGCAGGCATGTTGGTTTTGCTCTCTTGTCGAGACACGAAATGGGTGATCAAGAGGGTGTCTTTCATTGAGGAGCTGAATGGTGGTCTTTTGGGGCAGGAGGTCGGTCTTGGTGTCTAACGAGTTAAGAACTGAGGGTAAAGAGGGTTAAATAAGGGGAAGATAACAAATCCGGGTAGGAGATGAGGTAGTAGAAGGGTTTCTGTGTGGGGAAGGTGCAATATAGATGTATAGATGAATTGTTTATGGATAAGGCATGGCAATAAGAGAGGACCACTGTATAGAAAATAACGTTCACATATAAACTGAATTCAGAGATCATTTGAGTGCTATCCTCCATATATAGGGTATTCCATTTACTTTCCTATAAATAGTCAAGAATTGGAATATTTTTGGATGATGTTTAAAAGCGCTTTTGAAAATGGTTATCAGAAAGAAAAGTCACTGCTATAGGCAACTTCTGTCCTACAGTCATCAGTGAGATTTCAGTGAATCTACTTTAGGGAGAGTGGGTTGCACGGATGGAAAAATATGAAATATGAAATAAATGAAACCACACAGAGAACGTGGGTTCAACACTTTTCTGACAGGAGTGCGACAAGTTTAATTTTGGGGGCAGGGTAATTTTTAGGGGTAAAATTAGCCACAGATGAAAAATAAATTGTAATCACAAAGCCTAGTATAACAATAACAATACCTAAGCTATGGGTGTGACTAAAAATTCTAAGTTACAAGAGAGAAGGTCACAATTCAATTAACTCCTTGCAAGCTTAGTTTAAATGCAAAATCAGAATTAGGAGCAAGTGAGAAATATCTAGAAACTTGATCTTTCTAGACTGGATTCTATAGTTTTAGAGCTTAAGTGAAGGGAGGAACCAAATCCCCAAGAAACAGCCTCCCTATTTCTAAAGGAGGGTCAGTATCGAGATCTGCATTCTGGTTATGCCCTTGATTACCAGAAACTGCAGTAGCAAAGAGAAAAATTGTCTTTGCTTTTAGGGCTGACTATATCCAGAAATAGGGGTTCTCAAAATAAACTTTGGTGCTGGAATTTCTGAGCCAAATTATTTGATAGAGGCCATTATTTTGCCTGATATATACAAAGGAGAGATAGACAAATACTGGCTAAAAATGTAATGCCACTCGTCTCTTTGGAAATTCCTCAATCATACACGCAGGGGAAAAAGGCGTCCACAGTGGGCCTTTTGAGGAACCCTATGGGAGTTAAATTAGTTCTATCCACCAGAAACATCTGAGGATACATTTGGTGGGTTGAGCTCCCCTAAATCTTAGGTATGCCCTGGCAAGACACCACTGCAGGGGGTCTGGTATGGCTAAGGGAATTTTCCTTTGGCTAGCTGTCCTGGCACGTGGGGTTTCTGAGCCCAGCTCTCGCCTCTGCAGTTTGTGGATGCATAGGGGTGGAGTTTTCCTCCGCACCCATTCCCCCAGGGCCCAGATTACCAGATCTGACCGTGAAGGCCACTCTGGCGTGGGGGTTCTGGTGCCCCGGACTAAGTGGTCAGCCCGGGGTAGGCGGAGGTCTTTGGCTAGCTGTCCAGCCCAGTGTCCACAACATACCAGTACAAGAGGAACCGAACTCCTGGCATGTGGGGTCTCTGAGCCCAGCTCTCTCCTCTGCAGTTTGTGGATGATCCAAACCTTTCTTGATGTAGTGGTCAACATAAACATTTTGGATAGCCCTAGAAAGATTATTGAGTTTTCTGCATATTTCTATTTTTCGTATAATAAATAATAATATTGTAAATAGCTTTAAAACCAGGTTTTTAAACTTGGTGACATTGGTGGAGGGAAGGTCACACTTTGGTGGGGTTGATGTTGTAACATTGTATGACAGAAAAAACTTATGAATAATTGTAAATTACAATTAAACAACAAAAATAAATATAAAAATATATAAAATAAATAGGAACAGAAGGTTGAGGGTGGTAATATACAGTACATGAGGATGGGCACTTGCTTTGCATATAGTCAACTGGGTTTTGATCCATATAGTCCCCCACCAGTAGTAACCCCTGAGCACAGAACTAAGAGTAAACCTTGGGCACATCTGGGTGTAGCAAAAAACACAACAGAAATTCAAAAAGAAACAAGTCAATAATATACTAAAGTTAATATACACATTAGTCTTCAATTAGAAGAAGAAAATGTGATAGAGAGGTTGAAGATCTAAATGAAGATCATCATACAGCCATGTTAAAATCCTTGCTCACTTTTTCTAAGTTACCTGTGTGGAAACATCTTTGTTCTTTCTCTGTTAGTCACTTGCTGACAGATAACCATCATTCCTTATGCTTTATCTAAGGCATTTCATTATCAAGGATGGGTTACCTTGTGGAACCAAGCTTTATTCTGCCCAGATGCCTTTCAAAGATTCTTTACAAGTAGGAGTTGTTTCATTCATTTCTAAATCTCAGGATCCAGTGACTGCGTATAAAAAAAAAAAAGGTTAAAAAAAAGAAAGAAGAGAAGAGAAAAGAAAAATCATCATGGCCAGGTTAAACTGAAACTTCAAGTTACTAGAAAAATATCAAGGACGGATTCTTGATTATTATAGAATCTTATTCTATCTGATTTATTCTTCTGCAACAATCACTTTGCTTTCTAAATCCTTTATCTTTTTCAGTCATATTAGATATTATTGCCTAATAATATGTAAGAATACTCACAAATGGGGCCAGAGAGATAGTATAGCAAGTAGGACAATTGCCTTGCATGCAATCAATTCTGTTTCAGTATCACATATGGTCACTCTGAGCCAACCCAGGAGTGACCTAATAGGACAGAACCAGGAGGAGGCTCTAAGATCAGTCTTAGTACAACCCCAAAACTAATAATAATATCCAATAAGTAAAGTTATGCATTTAAGTATGTCTTATTGCATCCATTCTGACAAAGTAAATTTAACCAAAATATTTTTTGAAATTATTCTATCAGTTTGTGGTGAACTTCATTAATCTGACTTATATCTGCAGATGAAATGCCTGCATGAAATGTCTGAACAACCTTCGTATTGTGCAAGAGCCTGTGCACTCTAGCCGAGGCGCTTCCATTTTCTCAAAGGGAATTAATGGACATCGACAAAAACCAGAATGAGGGAAAGCTTTTCAGGAATCTACCAGGTCATGGATGTGCTGGCCTTCCTGAAATGACATATTCTTAGTCTGAAAGGGGATATGAGCTGCGGGTGATTTGCAAATGAATGTCTCTGCAAATGAATTAAAGCACCCAACACAATGCAAACATTGTGTCCAAGATTATCCCATATTGCTCAGAGCAGCCACTTCCATACAATGTGTTTCTCCACCATCTGCATCAGTTCTATTCCGCTATGAGACACGAGTCCCAGAAAAATGCAAGACCCTAAGAATATCTGGTGAAAGGAACTGTGTGAAGTTATTATGCTTGTGTTACTTTCTTAATTCCCTTCTTTTAATGAAAGAAAGGGAACCTACATCAGAAGCAGCATTTAAAATTCCGTTTGGAGAGGCTTCTGGCCTCCACCAACTTGCTTTTTCCTCTTAATCTCTTCTTTTTCTTCCGTGCTGTGTAATGTTTTGGGTCGAAGGAGAAACTAAATTCTCACTCCCAGGTCTAGCAGGATGAGATTGCTTTTAAGGGCATGAATAAATAATTTATTGTGTCTAGATTTTATTACAGATAGTTTATGAGCATGATGGAATCATTCTGTTTGTTTGGACATAGATTCTTTCCATTTCAAATAATTTCTTTTCTCACAGCTTTCTTATTTACGACTGATATACTTCTACTTTAATTTTGGAAAATAATTATATTTCTTTTATTGCATATGTCTAGTTTGAAAGTTATATGTCAAAAAATAGTCCAGTTGAAACAGAGTAAAATAAGACCAGATTTGAATCTACCTATTTTTATACTCTTGAGCTCTGAAAAACTATATCAATAATTGGGTGGGAATGGAGAACCATGAAGATGCCATAAAGTGTCTCACTTTCATTTGTTTGATACAGGGCCAATAGATAGAACAGTGGGTAGGGCACTTTACCTTCCATGAAACTGACCCGGGTTTGATCACTGATACCACATTAGGTCCTGCCATGAGTGATTCCTGAACATAGAGCTAAGGAGTAAGTGCTAAGCACAGCTAAGTACAGCCAAAAATGCAGAAAAAAAAAATAACAAAACCGCCAACCCATACTTTTGCTTCAGAACAATAAATCTTACTTCACCATACTTCTGAACTTCAAATACTGAACTTACATTATGGGCCCTGAATGAAACTTTTTCGTGCATTATGTTTGACTCTGTAGTTTTATCTACAATATAACCCCCCCTTTGAAATGTCTCTCAGATATTAATTGAATAATTAAAAATCCTTACACAGAAGAGTAGCAAAAGTACACAAGTATATGCTATCACATATATCAGGTAGATGTATTGATAAAATTTGTACCCAAATTTGGTAAATGGATTTGGCCAACTAATTATACTATCTAATTAAGTCCATGGGAAATTTGAATTTTTAGCAAATATCTAAATATTTTAAGGGATTTAATTATCTCAAAGCAATGTTCCTCGTATTCCCCAGAGTTATTTATTCATTCAATCCTTGATGCTTTTAGGAGAATGATTAAGCACCGTTCTAACTGACACAAAACTTTCTACAATTGTTATATTTCATGAATAGTGTGTCCAGAGAGCACATACAAAAGTGGATTGATTAATACTAGCATCACCATCAATTTTCCCCCCAAAGTCCCATTTCTGTGTTACTGCACAACACAAACAGAGCATACTCATAGAGTCCAATGAAGAGCCAGTTGTCTTCCTAAGCATGCCTCCCTTCCCACTGCAAGGGATATTAATCAATGTGTATATATTAATATATACATATAGTTGGAGAGATAAAATATATTATCAATTCAATAGTATCAATAATCAAGTATTATTTATATGTTATTAATGGTTTAGGAGATCATTCATAATTGATTGGCCAGAGTTGGGGCACAAAATGTTCTAATCCTTTTCATGTTTTCTAAAATCTAAATATCTTACACAGATAGTAATAATTAAAGCAGAAATTCAGGGGCCTCAATTGTGTTTGCATTGACCTTAGGTTTGTTTTTGTTTTGTTTTGTTTTGTTTCAAATTTAGTTTAAAGTATGTCCCATTTATAAATTCCAAGTTCTTGACAGTGTATAATTCTAACTACATGGAAGGAAAACAACCTAACAAAAATGTGATTTATCTTTGCTAAATTACCAGTGTGACATGGCATTACTTTGTCTAAATTAAGCAATTATGACATAATGGCTGAAGAATGTTACAATAAAAAAGTCATCCATTCCAGCTATTTTGTAAATATAGGAGGACTTTTAAATGCACTCAATATATAATGTTCTAAATCTGTCAAGGAAGCAATTGACAAAACTGTGAATTAATTTTAAAAGAATGTAATAGACTCTGCAAGAATTAGAAACATACAAAGATAAATATATGATTAGATAGTCTTCTAGTTAGCTCAATTGAAAGAAATCATACTTTAAATATTTTATGATAAGCAACTTAGCAAAATCTGTTTTGTACTGCACAAATATTCTCCTAAAATGACCATATCTTTAGTATTTATTTATAAGAAAAGTTGCATAAATATTGCTTGAGAAATCAGGACCCATGTATAGAACAATATTATCTTTAAAAAAAATCACAAGACGAATGTAAAATAGAATGATAAAAAAAGAAATTTTCAATGTAACTATGGTATTGGTTTTTCTCCTTTTCTGTCCATAAAGTTAATAAAATTGAGGTAAAAAAGATTATATTCTCCTAAACACTTAGAGATCATTTTAAAAATAAATTATACAGTGCAATATAAGGTAAAATAAAATCCCCATTCTTCCTTAATGATTTGCAGAGTTTTTACTAACCATAGTGAAATAAAATTAAATGTTTAAAAGCAATTTTGTTTATAATCCACAAATACCAAAAAGTTAAATTTGCTCTGGATTTTGAAAATTGAACTATATTGCTCTTTAATTTCTAACAGATGTTCTGTTGAATGTATGGGAACTGACTCTCCATGTCACCATTTATTTCCTCTTACAAGGGAATGGAGGATAATCCAGTGGAATTTCTGCAGGGCTGCATACCATGGATATGGAGATGGACCCACTAGGCACTGAGCAGATCCACTGTCTCCTTGTAACTAGTAACACAATATGGAGACAGAGATGCCAAGAACTTAGAGCAAAACCACAAGCCAGCAAAAGGTACCATTTCTACCCCCTGCCAGCCAGAGAATAAGCATGGTGTTGGTACTAAGCATATGGTCTTTTGGCTTTTAGTTTTTAAATAAAAATGTCTTTTTTTTTAGGTCTTAAAATATTTCTTCACATCTTTTTTTATTATTTTAATCATAGTGGTTTACATGATATTCACAGTAATATTCCAGTTACAAATAAACATTGAATCAGGGGAATTCCCATCACCAAGTTGTCCTCCCTCCACCTCCATTCCCATTCTGTCTCCCATATCCTCCACCCTCTCCCCGGGGTCTTCTAGATTGAGTGACTCCCTCTGTTTCTGGTTTATTACTTGGTGGTCTTATATCTGATTGGGCTTGGTATCTCCATTGCTTCTCCCTCTGATTGGGAGGCAGGATTAGATAGTTCGAGTTTTGTGGTTTTGTTTGGGGAAGAGTACCGTAATAGAATGGGGTAAAAATTAAGTATGCCTACAATGGGCAAAGTCCTTCTAGCAGCTCTCATCCTCAGTTTGAGAGAAGGGGAAAAGAAAAGGTGAAACACCACAACATTTTACAAAGA
>PVKC010051040.1:0-10480 GCA_004027635.1 Crocidura indochinensis
CTTTTTCTTTAAAAGTGACCCAACTAAGGGATGAAAATGCAGTGTTCTTCAAATATGTCTCATTCTTTTCTGAGTTGCGTACACTCTGTTTCTATTCGAATCCTTTCTGAAATTGGTTGTTTTCTGTGCTTCTTAAAAGTAAGAGGGGGGCGGATCATGCATCCCTGAATCTGGAACAAGTTTCAGCACATAATAGAACTCAAGAACTCCCGATTTTCAGGAAGTTTTTCATGGGTTGGAGGGCCGTTTTTTAGGCCAGAATATACGGGTTACTTGAACACTGTGGTGGCACATGTGTAGGCACCTGCCTAACAAGTGCTAGTCCAGGACAGAGTGTGCATTCTTGGCCCCAGCATCCCATTTAGTTCCCCAAAAAGGTATAATTTCTGATTCCGTAGACAAGAATAGACACAAGTCACCTGGTGTGGCCCCAATACATACAGGAAAGTCAACACGCCATAAATAAACAAATCAAATTATAAATTGATAAATCTCTACATCTTAGTCTAAATCTATAAAATTCTAAACTCTAAAATGCTTAATAATACATTCTGAATGCTAAGATTCTAAATTCTATAACACAATTCTAATTTCGATTCTAAAATCCGATTACTCTAAATTTGAAACGTGAACTCATAATTCTGAATTCTATCTTCTAAATTCAAGAATTCTAAAGTCTATATTCAGAATTCAATATTCTATGTCTAATTTCTAAATTCTATATTCTAAAATTCAGAATTCTAAATTCTAAAATTTACATTCTATATTCAGAATTCTAAATTATAAAATTCTAAATTTTATATTCTAAAATTCAAAATTCTATATTCTAAAATTCTAAATCCTATATTGTAAAATTCTAAGTTCTAAATTTGAAAATTCTAAACTTGATATTCTAAAAATCTAAATTCGGTATTCAGATTCTAAATTCCAAATTCCAGTATTCTAAATTTTACATTCTAAAATTACATATTCAATATTCTAAAATTTTAAATTCTATATTCAAAACTATAAAACTGTAATTTCTACATTGTAACATTATAAGTTCTAAATTCGAAAAGTCTAAACTTCATATTTTAAATATCTAAATTCTATATTCAGAAAACTAAATTCCAAAGTAAAAAATTCTAAATTCTGAATTCTATAATTATATATTCTATATTGTAAAATTCTAAATTCTATATTCTACAATTCTGTATTCTAAATTCTAAAACTGTAAATGCTACATTGCAACATTCTAAGTTCTAAATTTGAAAAGTCTAAATTCGATATTCTAAAATCAAAATTCTAGTATTCTTCAATTATATTCTAAACTACAAATCATAGAATTCTTCATTCTTAAATTCCAAATATGCAAAATTCTACCTACTACTCTAAAATTCGAAATCACCATTTTTTCTGGAATATAAGATGACACTTCAACCCATGAAAACTTTCCTTAAAGTCTAAGAAGTAAGTTATTTCTTAAAAGTAAGAGGAGGACAGATCACATCCCTGAATCTGGAACAAGTTTTAGCATGCCATAAACCATCACATAATAGAACTCTAGAACTCCCGACTTTCAGGAAGTTTTTCATGGTTTGGAGGGTCACTTTTACGCCAGAAAATACGGGTTACTTGAAAACTGTAGTGGCACATGTGTAGGCACCTGACTGACAAGTGCTAGTCAGGGACAGAGTGTGGTTTCATGACCCCAGCATCCAGTTTTGGTTCCCAAAACACGGAATAATATCTGAATACATAGTCAGGTATATCCACTATAAGTCAAGGGTGTGGCCCAAAACCTTAAAGGAAATTCAAAAAGACATAAATAGCCAAATCATATTCTAAAGTGATAAAACTCTGCATTTTTGTTTAAACCTCTAAAATTCTTAACTCGAAAATACGTATTAATATATTCTAATTGCTAAGATTCTAGATTCTAAATCCACATTCTAAATTCGATTCTAAAATTCGATAATTCAAAATTTGAAACTTGAACTCGTAATTCTGAATTCTATCTTCTAAATTCAAGAATTCTAAACTCTATATTCAGAATTCTAACTTCTGTATTATAAAATTCTAAATTCTATATTCTAAAACTTAAAATTCTAAATTTTAAAATTTGCATTCAATATACAGAATTCTAAATTCTAAAATTCTAAAATTATATTCTAAAATTAAAAATTCTATATACTAAAATTCTAAATCCTATATTGTAAAATTCTAAATTCTAAATTTGAAAAGTCTAAACTCGATATTCTAGAAATCTATATTTATATTCAGAATTTTAAATTCCAAATTACAAAATGCTAAATTCTACATTCCAAAATTATATATTCTATACTGTAAAATTCTAAATTCCATATGCTACAATTCTATATTCTAAATTCTAAAACTGTAAATTCTACACTGTAACATTCTAAGTTCTAAATTTGAAGTGTCTAAATTCAATATTCTAAAATTCTAAATCCTAGTATTCTGCAACTATATTCTAAATGTCAAAATTCTTATAATTCTTCATTCTAAAATTCCAAATATGCAAATTCTACCTACTACTATAAATTAGAAATCACCATTTTTTCTGGCATATAAGATGACACATCAATCCATGAAAACCTTCCTAAAAGTCTAAGAAGTAAGATACTTCTTAAAAGTAAGAGGGGGGCGGATCACTCTTCCCTGAATCTGGAACAAGTGTCAGCATGCCATATACCATCACATAATAGAATTCTAGAACTCCCGACTTTCAGGATATTTTTCATGGGTTGGAGATTTGCTTTTAAGCTAGAAAATACGGGTTACTTGGATACTGTGGTGACACATGTGTAGACACCAGCCTGACAATTGCTATTCAGGGACAGAATGTGGTTTCATGCCCCCAGCATCCTGTTTTGCTTCCCAAAACACGGAATAATTTCTGATTCTATAGCCAGGAATAGCCACTACAAGTCACCTGGTGTGGAACCAAAACTGTAAAGGAAATTCAAAAAGCCATAAAAAACCAAATCAAATTCTTAATTGATAATTCTCTACATCTTAATCTAAAATTCTGAAGTTCTTAACTCTAAAATGCTTAAAAATACATTCTGAATGCTAAGATTCTAAATTCTATAATCCAATTGTAATTCTGATTCTAAAATTGATAAGTCAAAATTTGAAACGCAAGCTCGTAATTCTGATTTCTATGTTGTAAATTAAAGAAATCTAAAGTCTATATTCAGAATTTCAGCTTCTATATTCTAAATTTCTAAATTCTATATTCTATAATTCTAAATTATAAAATTTACATTCTATATTCAGAATTCTAAATTCTAAAATTCTAAATTCTGTATTCTACAATTCAAAATTTTATATTCTAAAATTCTAAATCCTATATTGTAAAATTCTAAGTTCTAATTTTGGAAAGTCCAAACTCGATATTCTAAAAATCTAAATTCTATATTCAGAATTCTAAATTCCAAGTTCCAAAATTCTAAATTCTACATTCTCAAATAATATATTCTATATTGTAAAATTCTATATTCCGTATTCTACAATTCTATATTCTAAATTCTAAAACTGTAAATTCTATGTTGCAACATTCTAAGTTCTAAATTTGAAAAGTCTAAATTCAATATTCTAAAATTCTAAAATCTAGTATTCTACAATTGTATTCTAAACTTCAGAATCTTAGTATTCTTCATTCTAAAATTACAAATATCCAAAATTCTACCTACTACACTAACATTCGAAATCACCGTTATTTCTGGCATATAAGATGATGCTTCAACCCATGAAAATCTTCCTAAAAGTCTAAATGTAAGTTATTTCTTAAAAGTAAGAGGGGGGCAATTTACTCATCCCTGACACTGGAACAAGTTTCAGCATGCCATATACCAGCACATAATAGAACTCTAGAACTCCCGACTTTCAGGAAGTTTTTCATGGGTTTGAGATCGCTGTTCGCCAGAAAATACGGGTTACTTGAATATTGTGGTAACACATGTGTAGGCACCTGCCTGACAAGTGCTAGTCAGTGACAGAGTGTGGTTTCATGGCCCCAGCATCCCATTTGGTTCCCAAAACACGGAATAATTTCTGATCCATAGACAGGTATATCCACAATAAGTCAACTGGTGTGTCCCCAAAACCATAAAGGAAATTTAAAAAGCCATAAATAACCAAATCATATTCTAAATTGATAAATCTCTACATTTTTCTTGAAAAATCTAAATTTCTTAACTCGAAAATGCTTATTAATACATTCTTATTGCTAAAATTCTAAATTCTAAAATCCACATTCTAAATTCGATTCTAAAATTCGATAATACAAAATTTGAAAAGTGAATTTGTAATTCTGAATTCTATCTTCTAAATTCAAGAATTCTAAACTCTATATAACTCTAACTTCTATATTCTAAAATTCTAAGTTCTATATTCTAAAATTCTAAGTTCTATATTCTAAAACTGTAAATTCTAAATTCTAAAATTTACATTCTATACTCAGAGTTCTAAATTCTAAAATTCTAAATTCTATATTCTACAATTCAAAATTCTGTGTTCTAAAATATTAAATCATATATTCGAAAATTCTAAGTTCTAAAGTTGGAAAGTCTAAACTCGTTATTCTAAAAATCTAAAGTCTATATTCAGAATTCTATATTCCAAATTACAAAATTCTACATCCTACATTCTAAAATTATATATTCTACATTGTAAAACTCTAAAATCTATATTCTACAACTATATATTCTAAATTCTAAATCTGTAAATTCTACTTTGTAAAATTCTAAGTTCTAAATTCGAAAAGTCTAAATTCGCTATTCTAAAATTCTAAATTGTAGTACTCTACAACTATATTCTGAACTTCAAAATCTTAGAATTAGGCCCGGGAGATAGCATGGAGGTAAGGCGTTTGCCTTTCATGCAAAAGGTCATCAGTTCGAATACCGGTGCCCCATATGGTCCCCCCTGTGCCTGCTAGGAGCAATTTCTGAGCATGGATCCAGGAGTAACCCCTGAGCACTGCTGGGTGTGACCCAAAAAAACCAAAAAAGAAAACAACAAGCAAACAAAATCTTAGAATTCTTCATTCAAAAATTCCAAATATCCAAATTTCTACATACTACTCTTAAATTCAAAATCACCGTTTGTTCTGCAATATAAAATGACACTTCAACTCATGAAAACCTTCCTAAGGGGCCCAGGAGATAGCATGGATGTAAGGCATTTGCCTTTCATGCAAAAGGTCATCGGCTCTAATCCCGGTGCCCCATCTGGTCCCCTGTGCCTGCCAGGAACAATTTCTGAGCATGGAGCCAGGAGTAACCCCTGAGCACTGCCGGGTGTGACCCAAAAACCAAAAAAAAAAAAAAAACCTTCCTAAAAGTCTAAGAAGTAAGTTACTTCTTAAAAGTAAAAGGGGGCGGATCACTCATCACTGAATCTGGAACAACTTTCTGCATGCCACATACTAGCATATAACAGAACTCCCGACTTTCAGGAAGTGTTTTCAGGGTTTGGAGGGTCGTCTTTTATTCAGAGAATACGCGTTACTTGAATACTGTGTCGGCACAAGTGTAGGCACCTGTCTGACCAGTGCTAGTCAGAGACAGAAATGGTTTCATGCCCCCAGCATCCAGTTTTGGTTCCCAAAACACGGAATAATGTCTGATTCCATAGCCAGGTATATCCACTACAAGTCACCTGTTGTGGCCCCAAAACCATAAAGGAAATTCAAAAAGCCGCAAATAAACAAATCATATTCTAAATTGATAAATCTCTTCATTTTTGTTTAAAGCTCTAAAGTTCTTAACTCGAAAATTGCTAAGATCCTAAAATCTAAAATCCACATTCTAAATTCGGTTTTAAAATTCGATAATTGAAACTTGAAATGTGAACATGTAATTCTGAATTCTATAGTCTAAATTCAAGAATTCTAACTCAATATTCAGAATTCTAACTTCTATAATCTTTTTTTTTTTTTTTTTTGGTTTTTGGGCCACACCCAGTGACGGTCAGGAGCTACTCCTGGCTATTCGCTCAGAAGTCGCTCCTGGCAGGCACAGGGGACCATATGAGGAACCGGGGGATCGGACTGCGGTCCGTCCTAGGTTAGAGCAGGCAAGGCAGGCACCTTACCACCAGCGCCACCGCCAGGCCCCTAACTTCTATAATCTAAAATTCTAAATTCTGTATTTTAAAATTCTAAATTCTATATTCTCAAACTCTAAATTCTAAATTCTAAAATTTGCATTCTATACTCAGAATTCTAAGTTCTAAAATTCTAAATTAATATTCTACAATTTTAAACTCTACATTCTAATATTATATATTCAATATTCTAAAATTCTAAATTCTATATTCTACAATTCTATATTCTAAATTCTAAAACTGTAAATTCTACATTGTAACATTCTAAGTTCTAAATTCGAAAAGTCTAAATTCCATATTCTAAAATTCTAAATTCTAGTATTCTTCAACTGTATTCTAAACTTCAAAATCTTAGAATTCTTCATTCTAAAATTCCAAATATCCAAAATTCGACCTAATACTCTAAAATTTGAAATCTCCATTTGTCCTAGAATATAAGATGACACTTCAACCCATGAAAACCTTCCTAAAAGTCTAAGAAGTAAGTAAGTTACTTCTTAAAAGTAAGAGAGGGGCAGATTACTCATCCCTGAATCTGGAGCAAGTTTCATCATGCCATATACCAGCACATAATAGAACTCTAGAGCTCCCGACTTTCAGAAAGTTTTTCGTGGGTTGGAGATTCGCTTTTATGCCAGAAAATAAGGGTTACTTGAATACTGTGGTGGAACATGTGTAGGCACCTGCCTGACAAGTGCTAGTCAGGGACAGATTGTGGTTTCATGCCCCCAGCATTCAGTTTTGGTTCCCAAAACACGGAATAATTTCTGATTCCATAGTCCGGTATATCAAATGCAAGATAACTGGTGTGGCCCCAAAACCATAAAGGAAATTCAAAAAGCCATGAATAGTCTAATCATATTCTAAATTTATAAATCTCTACATTTTTCTCTAAGCTATAAAATTCTTAATTCGAAAATGCTTATTAATACATTCTAATAGCTAAGATTCTAAATTCTAAAATCCACATTCTAAATTCGATTCTAATATTCGATAATTCAAAATTTTAAATGGAACTCGTAATTCTGAATTCTATCTTCTAAATTCAAGAATTCTAAACAGTATATTCAGATTTCCAACTTCTATATTCTAAAATTCTAAATTCTATATTCTAAAACTCTAAATTCTAAAATTTGCATTCTATATGCAGAATACTAAGTTCTAAAAGTCTAAATTCTATATTCTACAATTCAAAATTCTATATTCTAAAATTCTAAATTCTATATTGTAAAATTCTAAGTTCTATATTTGGAAAGTCTAAACTCGATATCCTAAAAATCCTAAATCTATATTCAGAATTCGAAATTCGAAATTCCAAAATTCTAAATTCTACATTCTAAAATTATATCTTCTATATTCTAAAATTCTAAATTCTATATTCTACAATTCTATATTCTAAATTCTAAAACTGTAAATTCTACATTGTAAAATTCTACGTTCTAAAGTCGAAAAGTCTAAATTTGATTTTCTAAAATACTAAATTCTAGTAATCAACAACTATATACTAAATTTCAAAATCTTAGAATTCTTCATTCTAAAATTCCAAACATCCAAAATTCTACCTACTACTCAAAAATTCGAAATCCCTGTTTGTTCTGACACTTCACCCCATGTAAATCTTCCTAAAAGTCTAAGAAGTAAGTTACTTCTTAAAAGTAAGAGGGTGGCAGATCACTCATCCCTGAATCTGGAACAAGTTTTAGCATTCCATATACCATCACATAATAGAAATCGAGAACTCCCTACTTTCAGGAAGTTTTTCATGGTTTGGAGGGTTGCTTTTATGCCAGAAAATAAACGTTAATGGAATACTGTGGTGGGACATGTGTAGGCACCTGCCTCACAAGTGCTAGTCAGGGACAGAGTGTGTTTTCATGGACCCAGCATCCCATTTGGTTCCCAAAACACGGAATAATTTCTGATTCCATAGCCAGGAATAGCCTCTACAAGTCACCTGGTGTGTCCCCAAAACCATAAAGGAAATTCTAAAGGTCATAAATAGCCAAACCAAATTCTAAACTGATAAATCTCTACATCTTATTCTAAAACTCTAAAATTCTAAACTCTCAAATGCTTAATAATACATTCTGAATGCTAAGATTCTAAATTCTTTAATCCAATTCTAATTTCGATTCTAAAATTTGATAATTCAATGTTTGAAAAGTAAACTCGTAATTCTGAAGTCTATCTTCTAAATTCAAGATTTCTAAAGTCTATATTCAGAACTCTAACTTCTAAATACTAAATATCTAAATTCTATATTCTAAAATTCTAAATTCTAAAATTTACATTCTATATTCAGAATACTAAATTCTAAATTTCCATGTTCTATGTTCTACAATTCAAAATTCTATATTCTAAAATTCTAAATCCTATATTGTAAAATTCTAAGTTCTAAATTGGGAGAGTCTAAACTCGATATTCTAAAAATCTAAATTCTATATTCAGAAATCTAAATTCCAAATTCCAAAATTCTAAATTCTACATTCTAAAATTATATATTCAATATTCTAAAATTCTATATTCTACAATAGTATATTCTGAATTCTAAAACAGTAAATTCTACATTGTAAAATTCTAAGTTCTAAATTCGAAAAGTCTAAATTCCATATTCTAAAATTCTATATTATAGTATTGTACAACTATATTCTAAACTTCAAAATCTTAGGATTCTTCATTCTAAAATTCCAAATATCCAAAATTCTACCTACTACTCTTAAATTCAAAATCACCATTTTTTCTGGCATATAAGATGACACTTCAACCCATGAAAATCTTCCTAAAAGTCTAAGAAGTAAGTTACTTCTTAAAAGTAAGAGGGGGGCGGATTACTCATCCCTGAATCTGGAACAAGTTTCAGCATGCCATATGCCAGCACATAATAGAACTCTAGAACTCCCGACTTTCAGGAAGTTTTTCAAGGGTTGGAGATCGCTGTTACCCCAGAAAATACTGGTTACTTGAATATAGTGGTGGCACATGTGTAGCACCTGCCTGACAAGTGCTAGTCAGGGTCAGAGAGTGGTTTCATGCCCCCAGCATCCCATTTTGTTCCCAAAACACGGAATAATTTCTGATTCCATAGCTAGGTATATCCACTACAAGTCAACTGGTGTGGCCTCAAAACCATAAAGGAAATTCAAAGAGCCATAAATAACAACATCATATTCTAAATTGATAAATCTCTGCATTTTTCTTTAAAACTCTAAAATTCAAGGGGGCCCGGGAGATATTATGGAGGTTAGGCGTTTGCCTTTCATGCAAAAGGTCATTGGTTCGAATGCCAGTGCCACATATGGTCCCCCGTGCCTGCCAAGAGCAATTTGTGAGCATGGAGCCAGGAGTAACCCCAGATCACTGCCGAATGTGACCCCCCCCAAAAACAAAAACAAAAACAAAAAAAACCCTCTAAAATTCTTAACTCGGAAATGCATATTAATACATTCTAATTGCTAAGATTCTAAATTCTAAAGTACACATTCAAAAATCGATTCTAAAATCTGATAATTTAAAATTTGAAATGTGAATTCGTAATTCTGAATTTTATCTTCCAAATTTAAAAATTCTAAACTCTATATTCAGAACTCTAACTTCTATATTCTAAAATTCTAAATTCTATATTCTAAACTCTAAATTCTAAATTCTAATCTTTACATTCTATACTCAGAGTTCTAAATTCTAAATTTCTATATTCTACAATTCAAAATTCTATATTCTAAAATTCTAAATACTATATTGTAAAATTCTAAGTTCTGAATTGGGAAAGTCTAAACTCATTACTCTAGAAATCTAAATTCTATATTCAGAATTCTAAATTCCAAAATCCAAAATTCTAAATTCTACATACTAAAAAATATCTTCAATATTCTAAAATTCAAAATTCTATATTCTACAATTCTATATCTAAGTTCTAAAACTTAGATAAAACTTCTACATTGTAACATTCTAAGTTCTAAATTCGAAAAGTCTAAGTTCGCTATTGTAAAATTCTAAATTGTAGTATAATTTAGAAATATATTCTAAACTACAAATATATTCTAAACTTCAAAATCTTAGAATTCTTCATTCTAAAATTCCAAATATCCAAAATTCTACCTACTACTCTTAAATTCAAAATCACCATTTTTTCTGGCATATAAGATGACACTTCAACATATGAAAACCTTCCTAAAATTCTAAGAAGAAAGTTACTTCTTAAAAGTAAGAGGGGGTCGATTACTCATCCCTGAATCTGGAGCAAGTTTCAGCATGTCATATACCAGCACATAATAGAACTCTAGAACTCCCGACTTTCAGGAAGTTTTTCTTTTCTTTCTTTTCTTTTTTTTTTTTGCTCCTTTCTTTTTTTTTAATTTTTTTATTTTAACAC
>PVKC010051041.1:0-10489 GCA_004027635.1 Crocidura indochinensis
ATAAGTTTTAGTAGTAACAATTTTAACAAATGCATTTTTGTTATGAGTGTCATAGCTGAAACATGACAGGATATGTAATTCTGGCTCTTAATGCCATCCCTGCAGAAATACAGGGCTAAACACAGAGCTGTTTCTTGGCAATCAAGACTCCTTCTAACTATATAGCTCCTGAGTCTCCAGAGGCCTTTTTATTACCTTTACTTTCTCAGGGGAAAGTAGACACACTCTTCAAGGGGGAGTAGACAACAGAGTGAGTACATTGAACAGAAATGCCCCCATCCCACTCCGCTTACATTGTTGATGCCAGATATACTGCCAGATCTATTATAAACCAGTGATAAAGTGACATCTGACTTCTGGAATCAAGGAAGTAAATTGGAAAACCGGGCTTAAAATTCATCCTGTAAGATAAAGAAGAATACTTTCTTATACCACTCAAAAACATTTTGAGTATCAAAAATATATTAATTTGTATTAGTATTTGCATAATAAGCATCAAAACACTGGGGAAGGGGCCCGAGTAGTAGTGCAAGTGGTAAGGCATCTGCCTTGTCCATGCTAGCCTAGGACGGACCTCAGTTCAATCCCCTAGAGTCCCATATGGTCCCCAAGCCAGGAGTGATTTCTGAGTGTATAGTGTATAGCCAGTAGTAACCCCTGAGTGTCACCAAGTGTGGACGAAAAAACAAAAACACCAGTGTGGAAAGAGTAAAGTGCACAGGGCATTTGCCCTGCACACAGCCTAGCTGGGTTCAATCCCTGGCACCCAATACAGTACCATGAACCCTACATGGGGTGATCACAAAGTGCAGAGCCAGGAGTAAGCAATGAGTACTACTGGGTGTGGCCCACTACTAGTCCTCCCACCCAAAAATACTCCACAAAATAATTGTTTTAAATAACATTGAATACACATACTTTTGTTGGTTTTTGTTTATTTGTTTGTTTTGGGGTGACACCAGGCAGTGCTCAGGGATTACTCCTGGCTGTCTGCTCAGAAATAGCTCCTGGCAGGCACGGGGGACCATATGGGATGCCGGGATTCAAACTAACCACCTTAGGTCCTGGATCGGCTACTTGCAAGGCAAACGCCACTGTGCTATCTCTCCAGCCACGAATACACATATTTCTTGAAAAGGGAAATAGGACTGGAGATAGGAAAAGGAAATAGAAATATAAAGCAAATAGATCTGAGTTAAAGCAAAAATCATTATGGAGATTTAAACAGTCAAATACTTTTTCAAGAATTTAAAGCAAAAACAACAGAGATTTAAAAACATGTTGAAAAATTTTAAATAATCACTTTATTCTAATTATCAACACTTTAAAAATTTTCTTTAAGTTACTGTCATTAAAGCTCATTAGCATTTTAATTAGAGAAAATTCCATTTTAACTTAGTGCAAGCAGTTTCAATTTCTCCTGTTTAGAAGTTATATATGGTCTCAGATCCTGGGAGTCCACCACCAAAAGGCTGGCATCTCAAAGACTGCTCCTTTTATTTCTAAGAAGTAATGAAATCCAGAGGCATCAGCACAATTATCAGTGCCAGATTCATATTACATCCAAGTAAAATCCTTTGTAAAAAAAAAAAAGAGCTGTCAGGCTTTTTCTGCAATCAAGCAACTTATTATTGAAAGGCACACAGCTTTCATCCAAAGCAAAATCTTCAAAGACAGCTTTCCAAACAAATGTGTGAAATTTCATTTTAATTCATTAATTAGGAGAGAAGAAAACTTAGCAATTAGTTATCTTATGAGACTATTCGCTTGGCCTATGTCAATCATTGACCGACCATCTATGTAAAACTCAAATTGTTCTGGAAACAGTGTTTAAGCCTCCATAGCAACACTCAGACCACAAAATCTGTTTTAACTCACAGAACTGTATATCTTGAGAACCAGAAAAATAATACAGCAGGTAAAGTGTTTGCCTTGTAAGTGAGCAACCCACACTGAATACCCAATTACTACGTATGATCCCCCAGCATTTTTAGGAATGATCCTTGAGCACAGAGCCAGGAGTAAACCCTGAACACCAGAACACCATAAGGAATGCTTATTTCCTCCATTCCCTGAATGTCTTCAACTTCATATCAGATATTCTATTAACAGTAACAATGAATGATTACAGTATTTCTAAAAAAAATCAATCCAAGTTATCAGAAAGAACATTAGATCTAGCTGGAAAGTGTATGTTCAGAAAAGAAGCAAGAAGTCATTTGAAAATATTTTTTATACTTCTAGGAAATGTTCATCTAAAGAAACTTGAGAGTTTGTTTATTTTCTCTTTGTAAAGTTAAGCCTGAAGCATCCAGGAAAATAATTAATAAAAAAAAATAAAATGAAAAATATGTTCTATTTTAACTAAAATAGCTAGTCAAGAACACATGACTTTGTTGGCAATTCTGAGAACTCTACATTTTCTTTCCTTTTTTTTTTGGTTTTTTTTTGGTTTTTGGGACTCACCTAGCGGTGGTCAGGGGTTACTCCTGGCTGTCTGCTCAGAAATAGCTGCTGGCAGGCACGGGGGACCATATAGGACACAGGGATTCAAACCAACCACCTTTGGTCCTGGAACGGCTGCTTGCAAGGCAAATGCCGCTGTGCTATCTCTTTGGGCCCGAACTCTACATTTTCATGCATAATTCACTTCCTGAAACTCCCAGAAAACAAGGGCCTCATAGAAGGAGCAGGATGGTCTCTGGGAGTGGATCAGACCCAATTTCAGCTCCATCCTTAATAAATTTGAGGGTCATTTTCAGCTCTAAAAGATTTGAGGATTATTGCAGGAACATGTAACTACTTAGATCACCAGCAGATCTCCACTGGATCAGATAAGCAGAGGAATGACATAAAAGGCAAGTGAAGGAAAACACTTGAATTGTGATACTGAATTGCCACAAGACATTGGTTTTATGACACATAATAATATAGCCACACACTTCTATGACACATAACTATACATATATGTGTACATAGACAAAGTGACATGCAGATATGTAGGATGTAGAGATATAGTTCAACACTTAGACACATATATGCGTACATATATGTGCACACAAGCACCAATATAAGAAGTTTCTATTCATGGTTAACACTTGCTCACATACCTCTAAGTGGCCTTCCTGGTAATAAATTTCTTTTAAAGTATTAGGCCAGCATTTTGCCAACTATAATCATCAATGTCAAAATAATTAGTAATAGTAATAATAGTAATAAACACTAGTACCCATTCTTCTCAAAAATATTCAGAATCTGAACTTCTGGTTTTCAAGTCTATGATCCTGAGCAGTGAAATTCTTATTTAAAATAAAATTAGGGCTCCTGGTAGTTGCTGGGGGACAAGTTTGAGGCTATCCCAATCTCAGCGATCCACACAAGTCAGACAACAGAAATTATCTGTGTGTCCCCAGATTTCAACTTGAGCCAGTGCTTTGTGAATTACAGTGCTGGAGGACCTGGAGGTTACTTCTGTCAAGTATCAAATCATGCATGTTCCTATCCTGGCACTTTCAATTTCTCTACTTATCTCCTCTTAATTGAGAAACAAACAAAGCAAGGACTATGGGGGGGAGTAGTTCCCACACTGCTTGAGATTAGCACCATTTGAAATCCTTGTAGCTGCATCAGCTTCAAGGATGCTCTATGAGAGAATTAGTAGTGCCTGAACTTTTAATTATTCTTAATTGTATTAATTGTCAGCAGAAAGTAAATGTCATGTCTGTGCTATTTTAAGAAACCGTATTTGCAATTCTATAAACAATGAAGTGGAGAACATGAGCAAGCAGGGATAGAACTCATTTTTGAAAGTCGGAGATGTCAGTTCTAATCAGAAGTGACCCTCTCATGGTCGTTTCTAATCAGTCGACTCAATAGCCTGCCAATCTGAGGGGGATTTCTCGGCCAGATCTAGCTACTGCTTCCAGAGTTAAAAAAAAAAAAAATCAATAGCTATTGTCTAAAGGGCAAGTAGATTGGGGATGAGAGAGGTGTGTGTATATTCATTCAAATGCACAAAGATAAAAAGATTTTCAACTGAAGAGCAAGGTTCTTCTACATACCATCTCTCATGCTTCAACTTTGCAATGGTTATTATTTTCATTTTCCAGATACAGAAACAAAAGGCTGCCAACATGGATTTCTGTTTCTTGTTTAATTATATTTCATGACAAACACATATCTACATGGGCATGTACTGATCTTTATTCCTCATACCCATGTCTGGCACAGATATAGACGCTCAGCCTGTATCTTTTTTCCTAGAAAGACTTATTTCTAAAAAGTGCATAATAATTTGCTTTTTGAATCGCATGGATTCCAAAATTTCAAAGATATGTATGTTTTAATTTTAGGCATATATTTTCCCAACAATAATCCCTTCATTAGTGTCTACACCCTCCACCAATATCTGTAGTTTCTCTCCCTGTCTTTCCTTTCCTTCCTGACCCTACCCAGTCTGCAGACACATTTCCTCTATCCCCTTGTCCTAAGGTTCACTTCCCTAACTTACCCCACTCCCACCCATGACAAGCTTCCTACTGAAAACCAGTTCTCTAGCTCTTTACTTCTATTGCTTTTGGGCATCTTAAATTTCCCTACAAAGTTTCTGTTTGTTTGTTTTTTGGGCCACATTGGGTTACTTCTGGCTATGCACTCAGAAATCAATCCTGGCTTGGGGGAACATATGGGACGCTGGGGGATTGAACCGTGGTCAGTTCTAGGCTAGCACCAGCAAAGCAGATGCCTTACCACTTGTACCACCGCTCCAGCCCCAATTTTCCAATATTTTTGTAATTAATTTATTTAGGCATCGCTTTTACAAAATTGGTCATGACTAAGTTTCAGTTATAGAATATAGGCAATTTACTCCTCTACCTTTTTGAGACTGGATTGCACTATTATTAATGAAGGGGTACCATGCATTATTACTTTATCCCTTCTCAGCACACAGTTCTCTAACCTAACTACACTCACCACTGTGGCAAGCTTCCTACCAGAAACATTTTAATTTTTAAAAAAGTCCCAAATCCAGCATATTTTAAACTTCAACTATAATGAATTTTCATTAAAATTTTTAATTCCTATACAAACCAGAATGCATGGAACAATCTCTCACCCCATACCTGTAGGAATAACATACATTTCTACAGGTTTCTTGACAAAAAGGAGATAAAAAACAAATGGTTATGAAATTCTAGAGAAAACTGCATCATCATACACTTCTGGAGAGATGAACGTTGGCCCGACATCTTTGAAAAAAACTCAGAGATTTCTCAAAAAGTGAGAAATAGAACTAGTCTACAAATAGAACCATTCCAAGAATATATAAACACAAATTCAATAAGTTAACTGCATAGCTATGAGCAATGAAGCATTTATAAATTTATTTATAAATTTAATCATTTATATATATGTATACATATATACATATACACAATGAATAATGAATTATACACACACTCAGAGAAACAAGAAAGACATCTTACCTTTTTCAATAAGAATGGAAATGGAAGAGTCCTGCTAAGTGGAATATGGATAAAGCAATCAACAGGTTTATTCACTCAGAAGCTGTAGAAAAAAATATGCAAAGCAAAGGTTTGGGCAAAAACAACAGAACATAAATCCTTAAACTCTGAGCAATAAACCAAGATGGGTTTTCAGAAAAAAGAGAGTTGAGATGGAGAAGGAAGAGAGTTTCCAGAGGGTGAAAGAAGAATATAGGCATTGATTAATAGATATGGTAACACTATATTTCTAAAACTTCTTGTGAACCAACGTCACTGATAAGTAAAAAGGGACTAGGAACAACTTATTTTTTTCCATTCATTTCCTCAGTAACCCTAGCCCCATTTTGAATTATCTACAGCAAGATAAGACGTACAATCCTAGAATTTAGAGTCACTGAAAATGTAATCAGAAAAAAAATAAATCTACCAGTTGGCAGCAACACAGACCGTAAGTAAAGCTTCTCACTAGCCTTTCAAGTCTTCCACATCTCCACTTTCAGATGCTCTGAATAAACTTATCAACAAGAGGAAGAAGTTACAAACTGTAGATGATAGGTATAAAATCCCTTTGTCTCTTATCCTCAATTTCCTTTACAAAGTCTATCTTTTTCACATAATTGTTTTTATGCAAGTTTTTTGTTTGTTTTTGGAGAGGTTAGGTGGATCACATTCAGTGGTGGTCAGGACATATATCTGGCTCTGTTCAGATATCACTCTAACAGTGTTCAGGTCATCATATGCAGTATTATAGATTGAACCAATGTAAATTGCATGCAAGTTTAGTGCTCTATACACTGTACTATTTTTCTGCTCCCATTTTTATATTGATAGCTCTGGACTCAAGATTCATCTCACAAAGACCACGAGGAGATGAACAAGTACTGCAAAAAGGCAAAGGAGTTTATTTATTTATTTATTTATTTATTTATTTATTTATTTATTTATTTATGGGTTTTGGGCCACACCCAGTGAAGCTCAGGGGTTACTCCTGGCTATGGGCTCAGAAATCCACACTGACTTGGGCAACCATATGGACACTGGGGGATCAAACTGCAGTTTGTCCTAGGTTAGCACATGCAAGGCAGAGGCCCTACTGCTTGTGCCACTGCTCCGCCCCCAAAGAAATTTATTTTTAAATACCAGCATGCTGGCACCACACCTCTCACAGGTAAAACCCCAATACCATCTCTTGTTCTTGCTTTTATAAAACTTTAGAAAGGATTGGCTCATTGCTTAGGGATAAACTGGTTAGTAAAGGTAGAACTCAGGTGCCAGCTAGAAAGATTTCATTAGATTTCACAGGCTAGATAAATTTAAGGCCAGAATTCCATTTGGGTACCATCAGATCCCTGGATATAATTAGTCTAGGGTGCAATTAAATTCCTTAGTTTACTGCTGGTTTACTTAAATTATCTAACCATCTTGGTATTTCTCTGAATGCACCCTTTATGTCCCAATCTAAATCAAAGCAAGGTTACAGAAATGAAACAGCAGTTAATTCTTCGGAGATTAGTTACTAGTATTTGCTGCTTGATTTTTAGTTAGCTAGGTCAATTGATGCTAAATATTCTGAAACGGCAAGAAGAGAAATATGTTTGCTTCCCAAATGGATTCTAAATAAAATGTTAACAGTGACCCTAAATAAGAAATGCCTACTGGCCCACATTCTAAGAAAAAAATTCTCCAAGAAAAATTAAACTAGTTTGGTAGAACTTACCCATTTTTATGGTAATGATTCTTTCCTAGGGTCAATTTCAAGTTACTAATGTGAGATTTTTCTTTATGAATACAAAAATTATATATTCATATGACACCAAATATCTAGAAATAATGCAAAAGTTTTTATCATAATTACCTTTACCTAAATGATAAAAAAATCAGCATATGCAACAAATATACAATAATGATTATCTGATAAGGGGATTAAGGTATTGGGGAGCAAATAAAAAGTTAATTTTAACTAGCAAAGCTTTGTTTTGTTTTATAAAGAAAATGTAGCAATAGAATAGTTTTATGTATGCACGTAAATTATGTATTATATATCAGTAACTTAAATAAAACCTTAGAGGCTAGAGAATTAGGTCTGTAAGCTTTGCATCAAAAGGACCACTTTGATCCTTGATACCACATGGTCCCTAAGCACTGCCAGGAGGAAACCTTGAGCATTAAGCACTGAGTACTGCTGGTGTGAGTACTAAGCACTGAGCACTGCTGGTGTTGGCAGCATAACCAAATAAAATTGATGTAGGCCAGGCCTACAGCCATTTTACCAGCAGGAAGGAGCTACAGAAACTGATCGCCTATTTTTCCCTTGAGAAATTTTAAGACGGCAAGATTTCAAGGGGAGATAGAAAGCAGGGAGATATAAAGTAGGGAAGGGACACCACATTGCAATCAATTCTTGATATAATAAAACCAAGAGGAAGGAGTTACTTCACCAATGAGAAGAATTTCACTTAGCCCCACCACAGACCCTGTGAAGCCTGGACCACCTCCTGAGAGAAGCTCCAGTAGAAACAAAGGCCAGGAAAGGAATATCAAAGAAGACCATCAACTAGCTACAAACATTCCCCCTGGCAATCACCTAGTAAATGGATTCTTACCCAGGCAGGAAGAAATCCTATAAAAGTCAACTTGAAAAAAATTGTACACATAAGTTGCATAAGTACTTGGTGCCCATCAAGTACTTCTCTCTTTAAATGTAGCATTTTCTACTTTCATGCTGGCTGTGTACTCAAGATCTCTTCACCTTTAGAGAAGCTTTCACTCTCTTAAGCACATTACTCAGTATTCTCTCATTCTTATCTTCTTCTTCCCCTTCCTCAATATGCCCAAACAAAACCTATTTTTTTTACTTGACCTGAAAGGCCTATGTAAAATCCTGGGTAATCACTCTCAGTTTCTTTATAACTGCTTGAAAAATCATTAAAAAGGACACTTCCAGTCTAAAAACATTTTTAGTAAAAATTTTTCATTTACAACTTCAATATTTAATGCATTAATCAGGCTTCACTCTGTATTCTTAAATTCGTGTAAACATTGGAAAGATAAACAGTTTAATAACACGTTGATAAAGGACTCTTTAATGAGAAAATCTAAAATTTTAAACATTTTTTGAGTTTTGTTTGTTTGCCTGTCTGGGCCACACCCGGTTCAGGGGTTACTCCTGGCTATGTGCTCAGAAATCGTTCCTGGTTTGGGGAATCATATGGGAAGCCGGGGATTGTTGAACTATGGTCCATCCTGGGTCAGCCGCGTGCAAGGCAAAAGGCTTACCATCGCTCCGGCCTCTACAGAAGTTTTCTTAACAAGAAGAAAACTCACAATTTGTACTACTGAAGTATTAAAGTACTGTTTTTTGTCCTTTAGACAGAAACTGAAAACATGGCATCATAATGCCCCCTATTGTTTAAAATGAAGGTTGCATCAGAGATAGTTGCCAAGTTAGAGACAAAGCAGCTGCAAAATCTTTTAAAGATCACCAAGTCATTTCAAGGATCACATCCAAATGGCCGCAGATCATTCAAAAAAAGATCATTAGAAAAATCTGTCCATAAAAAGAGAAATTCTTTGAGCTCCAGGAAGTATAATCCATTCATACCACAAGAATAAACTTATTGAAGAAACTATTTTTAATTAATATATATCAATATTTATTAATTAAAATATTGATACCAAGGTACCATAGACATATCAGTCCCCCAAAATTCCAAACAGCTGTCTGGATTATTGAAACTGGGCTCTCCCAAAAAGGAAGGTGTGGTTGAATAATTAGCCACTAGATGGCAGCATTTCCCCATATAAATGCAAATAAATACAACCTAAGTAGTAGAAACCCTTTACTTTAAAGATATGCTTTAAAATATGGAGTCAATTAAGGTCCACTTTAGTGGTATCATCTACTTTTTGTAAATAGTCTGGTGACTGTTACTTAAAGCCCGAATAAGCATCATCATATTATTCTGAAGATATATGTTATTTGAGGGTTAAGTGCATCAATTTTCATCCTAAAGTGGGGTTCCTATGCCATACATTATTGTAATCTTTGATGATATTCTATTACATTTTAGTTTCTATGTGTGAGGGATCCCTATATGCTATCACATTTAAAAGTCTAGCCAAAAACAATAGTTTGGCTCTTAAAATATACACACCTTACACTCAGACAGGATTTTGAAAAAAAAAAAAAGTGAATACAAATACAACATTAAGAGTAAAATAAAATGAGGTGGGGAGAAAGGACACTTGGAACACCGGTGATGGAAATGTTGAACTGGTGAAGTGTCTTTATATATACCTATATAAATAGAAAAATGACAATGAAAATGTGCGAACAAACCATATGTAAGCATGATTTTTAAAAAAAGCTTTATAAACATGGCACAATTCTTGCCTTTTCATATAAAGTCACATTTCCTCAAGGAATAAAAAAGAGTAAAATAATTATAGTTTGAATGACAAGTGAATCATACCTCAGGAAGGTTGTATTACTTCATTTCAATCATCAGTTATGATTTACCATATAAAATGTAACTATATGGTCAGAAAAGTGGTACAGTGAGCTACTGTGGCTGTTTGCTTTGCAGGTGATCAAGCCTGGTTTGATCCCTGGCACTGGATAGAGTCCCCCCAAGCATCACTGGAAGTGACTCCTAAGCCAAGTGCGGTCCAAAAGTAAATAACTGTGAACTTCACATATCTATACAGCATGTATTAAAATATCTAAGTTTGCTTTAAATTTTAGACAAAGAAAAGATATAATAAATCATTTGTAAACATTTTGAACTTTCTTAGATCCCTAAATCTATACTATATAAAAAATGTGAAGGGGCAATTTAGTCCAGTAATTCAAATGGAATAACTGGATCACTTATAGAAGGAATTGATTCAGGTTCCATGCTTACTAGGCGTGTTGAAAAGTAGTACAGAAAGGAAAGTGATCCCATTTTCCTCGTTGTCAGGGTATTTCATAATAGGGCTGG
>PVKC010051042.1:0-10478 GCA_004027635.1 Crocidura indochinensis
CTTTCTTTCTTTCTTTCTTTCTTTCTTTCTTTCTTTCTTTCTTATCACACCCAGCAGCGCTCAGGGGCCACTCCTGACTCTATCCTCAGAAATCGCTCCTGGCAGGCTCGGAGGACCATATGGAATGCTGTGATTCAAACCTCTGTCCTTCTGCTTGCAAGACAAAAGCCCTCCCTCCATGCTATCTCTGGCCCCATTCAGTTGACATTTTTAAGAAATGCTATCAGAGACATGTTATTGAAATAACATGCTTCTAAATTTTTTATCACATTTTTATATTTAAGTACCATAAATGAATTATTAAGAGATAAAATAAGAGAAGTCATAACTTAGTTATCCATGAAGATAGGGAGATTGATGAACAAGAAAAATTTATTTAATATGTCTTTTCACCTATGCATATATATGTAATATGTCTATCTGTTATATATAGCAAGATATATATTTTTATAATTTAATTAATCTTTCACAGTGCAAGGAAAATCCTCCCCAATTCACCTGGGTGCTACTCAGGCTCTGTGCTTCACAATGTAGGATATAGCAACTTATGGTGAGTACTGGACTAAGTCAGAGAGATTATAGTAGCATAGTTGCAACAAGGGTAGCTTTCCACTAAAGAAAATAAATTTTCTGAAGGGTAATGATATGAAAATGAGGCAATAAGCAAAAGGAGCCAGGGACATGGAAAAGGTGAACCAACAAATCAACATGAAATTAATGAGAAAAAAATGCCAAATTTTGCTAACATGTATAAAGAAAATTTATGTAACTGTATACATAGATATTAGATATTTATTTGTTGAAAATAAAATAGGATAAAGTAGACTAATGAATAGAGGGAGAAATGAGAGGCTTCACATGAAAAGAAAAAAAAATTTTTGGTTTTTCGGGCCACACCCATTTGATGCTCAGGGGTTACTCCTGGCTAAGCGCTCAGAAATTGCCCCTGGCTTGGGGGAACCATATGGGATGCCGGGGGATCGAACCACAGTCCTTCCTTGACTAGAGCTTGCAAAGCAGACACCTTACCTCTAGCGCCACCTCGCTGTCCCCTAAAAGATAAATTTTACCAAGAGGGAGAATGTGTTCACTTACACATTTACACTGGTTGAGAAGTCATAAGAAAGGGGCCATTAACACCATTTATTCAATTAGGAAAGCACTTAAGATTTAAGACAAAAACTTCTATCAGTTGCCAAGACCTTTATGGCTTGAAAGAATTTTCAATTTAGCTTTAATCAGCTATTTTTATAAAAGTGTCACAACCGCCACGAAAAATAAATTAAAAAAAGGTCTCTCATACGTGGGATAATAAAGACTCTTAGAAGGGAATAACAAATGGCCAAAGTATTAATAGGAACAAGAGGGTTTGTCTATTAGAATTGATCTTACATTGGAGGAGGTTGTGTGGGCGATACACTGGTGGAGGGAAATAAGGACTCTCATTTTTGGGTTTTGAAAATGTGATTTTGGAATGAAGTATGCATGCCAAGTAAATCTTACAATATTATAAATCTTGATACCTCAATAAAAATGGGAAAGTAATTAAAAAATCTTGTTAAATAACAAAATGAATTTTCACAATTTAAATAATAGTAGCAAACTTCCCAAGGTCCATAGATCTTGATGAACCTATAATTCTTCATACCAAGGTCATATTATTGGAAGTGTCCTACTCATTTTACTGAGACAAGACTGTATATATATTTATGTATATATATGTATATATATTTCTTTTTATATTTCTTTTTTGGGAGACCAATCCTGCAAGTCTCTGTCTACATCTGTATCTGTTTTTTTTATCAATATATCCTCTACAACTATTTGAGTATGTGCCATACACAGAAAAATAATTTCTGAGTTTTTTGAAAATTACAAAGAAAAGCAAAATGGATGGTATGTTCAACATACGATCAACTCAAAACTTCTAATTTATTCAACAGTTCTGTTGATTATAAAGTGAGTAATCTGATATAAAACATACCTTTTTAATTTTGTTGTGATGCAAGTTTAATTTCTTTGCTCTCTTTCTAATTTAAAATTTTAAGCATTTTTCCACCCATATCTATGAAACTGAAGTCCAGAAAGTGAGTTATCTATTATTCTTGATTTAAAAAATTTTAATTTTAGTATGTCTAAGGAGTGATAAAAAATCCTGTTATTTTTGTTTCTACAAATTCAAAACCAATGAAGCAAGCTATTTCTCTTCAGTGCTGTTATATACAACAAAGGAGCCAACTGATTAATTCTAGGGGTCTGTTATTATTTGTAAACTAATTCTTAAATAAGGATACTTAACAGATGCCTCTTGCTCCAGATGGTACCATTTAACTGCCTGTGTTACTCATGAGTGGTTTTCTGTTCTTGCTTTAAACAAATACTTAACACAGCAATTCTGTTATCAAGAATTTTCTCTTAAAATTTAAAAACACTCTGAAAGTGCTTCATGAAGTGGAAGCACGGTAACTTTCTTCTGCAGGAACACTAACCAAAAATGAACAACATGAAATTGCTTCAAGGGATGGAAAGCTCTACTAATCAAGAGGAAAGGGAAAATACTCTCTATACTTAATCTGAAAATATGAGTGTGATCCTTGTTCTGTTACTCATTAGCTTGTGACTTTGAAAAATCTCAGAAAAGTGGGAATGGTGGGGTTGGAGCTACAGCACACTGGTAAGGCGTTTGCCTTGCACGCGTCCAACAAAGGATAGACACCGGTTAGAATCCCAGCATCCCATATGGTCCCTGAGCCTTCCTGGAGCGACTTCTGAGCATAGAGCCAGGAGTAACCCCTGAGCACCACCGGTGTGACCCAAAACCAAAAAAGAAAAGTGGCAATGCAACTAAGCCTTCCATAGAATTTGTTTGAGGACTAAACAAAAGCATTAATACTTTCCAACATAATTTCTAATGGAGACTAATTATGTCACCAGAATGAAAATAGGTTTTTTTGTGTTGCCATTTGAGATGTGTCATGATACACATGAAGTGAACTTGTTAAGTGATCACTTTTAACATTTTTTTTTTTTTTTGTGGTTTTTGGGCCACACCCAGTGACGCTCCTGGGTTACTCCTGGCTATTTGCTCAGAAGTCGCTCCTGGCAGGCACGGGGGACCACATGGGGAACTGGGGGATCGAACCGCGTTCTGTCCTAGGTTAGCGCAGGCAAGGCAGGCACCTTACCTCCAGCGCCACCGCCCGGCCCCTCACTTTTAACTTTTTAAAAAAAAATTCACTCTTTTAAAAGATAGCTTGTGGCTCTTCAAAAAGATATGCATCATCCTGTTTTTTTACTAAATAATTTGAACATTTTTTGGTTTCAGAAAAGGAGAATAGTTTTAGTGATATGTAAATTTACTTGTATTCAAGTATAAGATAAATTATACCAGGCAAAAATGAAAGTTGAAGTCATACTAGAAATTGGTTATAGTAAGGAGTTCAGAACCAAAAGACAAAGGTAAACATGATCTTCACTGTGAAAGAATGACGGAAGTGGAAAGGCTGTCTAGAGTACAGGTCGGGTGGTGTGGTGTGGTGTGGGGAGGAGGGAGATTTGGGACATTGGTGGTGGGAATGTTGCACCGGTGAAGGGGGGTGTTCTTTATATGACTAAAACTCAACTTCAGTCATATTTGTAATCAAGGTGTCTAAATAAAGATATTATTATTAAAAAAAAAAACAAAAGTGTAACAGTGGTCACAAATTCACAGAACAATGGCTGCTTTTTGTCTGTTTGCCTTAGATTGAAAATCAATTATGACAGTATATTTTGTATGTCTGAGGCTCTACACTTGATCCCTACTATTCCAAACAAGCAAAAGGTCTTCCAAAACTAAACTGAAAAGAAACAAAAATTTTCTAAATGACATCAAAGTATGCCTAACAATAGGTATTATAATAATAAAAATTGAACTAAACTCTCTGGGAACATTGGTGGAAAGATGTTGACTCTGGTGGTTGGTTTGGTGCTAAAGAATTGTATTTTAAAAACTTAATTATGAATAACTTTATTCAATTTATTACAATTCTTTAAATAAAAACAGAGAAATAACCAACTGATATTTTAATATTGCTAGTAATAGTGTTTGAATTTTGCTATATTTCACCCTTTACTCACTACAAGATTAACATTACCCCACTAAAATCTATTATTCCCAGAAAATCTTAAATTGCTACTCTTCACAAACAATGATTAATGATTAGAGGATGGGGCATGTATTTTACACAAGAGACATTAGTCAAGTGAAAGTGTAAAGGCAAAATAATTATATATTTATAAAAACTGTAAGCAACACTGTTATAAAGTAGAAACCACTTTAATTCTAAGTTAAAACAATTAATTGTATTTTTATAAAACTCATGTTTTTAATATTTTTAATATTAAAAGCACTGTACCAATATCCTCCCAATGACTCCCACTCCCTTAATTATTATGCAGAATTTTTAATGAATGTAGTATTCAGTTGAAATCTAAACACTCTGAGCAAATATGACATCTAAGTATTTAATATTATCCTCATCCTTGATTAAATTTGCACATGTCTTTAATTCCACGTCATTCTAATTTGATAAATATTAAAATATTTAAAAATTCTTAATTTTAGAAACTTAAAAACAATTGTAACATGTTTCTTGGTTTGTAACAATTGCTTTCATTTGTTTTGCAATCAATAAATTGTGCCCTTTATAAAAATGGTAAAAAAAAATTAGCTAAATATTTTACCTCTTTCATGGGATTGTTTTCTCTCTTGAGGTTTTATATGCATGGCTTAAGTGAAAGCTCTGTAAAAATTTTGATGATATTTTGTATATATTTTAATAATATATAGATCATAGGAGATTATTAGAGAAAGTACATATGTACTACATAAACCCTGAATTCAAATTCTAGAGGACTTGCTTGAAGTGTCTACAATTTATATACCTCTCAAAACTCATGTTTCTCATATACAAATGACATACTATATTTCAGAATATATAATACTACTATATGTACCATGTATAACATATATAGCACATACAGTATATATATAGTTTATATAGTATATATAGCATAGCAGTATTATATTTCAGATTTCTTTTTTTTTTTTTTTTTTTGGTTTTTGGGCTATACCCAGCGATGCTCAGGGGTTACTCCTGGTTCTCTGCTCAGAAATCACTCCTGGCAGACATGGGGGGCCATATGGGATGCCAGATTCGAACCCCCATTGATTCTGGGTCAGTGCTTGCAAGGCAAACGTGCTACCTTTGTGCTATCTCTCCGGCCCTCAATATTTCAGAATATTTTTGAAATACACACAAAATATTCCACTAAATAAAACTATCATGCAATTGTTAGTTTGAATGATAATAGAAAGTTACATATTATTTAGATGAAGTTGTGTTAATCCTCAATTAAAAAAAGAAACTTTAAAATTTATTAATAGAGTTCTAAAAATTGTATTATGGTTGATTAAATATTTAATGTAAAGGATAAAACATCTATTATATGTTCATGTCTGTATCTATGGTAATCTTATCATAGACATATTTTACATATTCCTTTGTCCTTTTTGAATTCTCATGATTTTTTACCTTTGATCCTGGGATTTGAATTGTGTTCACTGTACTTCTAAATATTAAATTTTTATTACATCTATGTTTACTTTATGTTTGTGGTTACCTCAGTTGTAATGCAGAATACCTTAGTTATTCTTGTTTTAAATTGTTTTTCTGCATTTTCAATGGATACCTTCACACTTTTTAATTATATTTTTAATTTTATGTTTTTTGAAAGGGTGGGATACAGCCATAGATACTGAAGTTTTACTCATGGTTCTGGGCTCAGAGATCTTTCCAGGAGTTGCTTGGGAGAACATAACTTGGGTACTTGCGATCAAACCTAGGCAAGCCATATACAAGGCCTTACCTTCTGTACCAGCCCTATTTCAACTTTCAAAGCTTGTTTTATTAGTCTGCTGTTTGTCATTGGTTTTATGAGAAGATTAAAAAAAAAACCTTGAATATTCTTCCTTTTACTGAAGTGAATGGACTTAAAAACATATTGCTTGTTCAGCACATGTCACAAAGTCGCCAAGCTAGCTCAAGTATCTGCCATTAGCACCTAAAACTAACCCGGGATAAAAACATCTCCAGGTTCCTCAGAGGATCTGTCCTGTGCATTTTCCCCTTTTTTGCTAAGCTTTTCCACCTGTCCTCAAGACAAATACCTAAGTAGACAAGAGCGTAAATGTGTTTGTAGCTGTTCTGAAGCTCCCTTGATTATCTTTCACCACCCATCTTGCTCTCCCTTATGCCATGACTACATTTTAAACTATGTTGTTCACAAATATCAATGGGAATACTCTGATGCCAGCCCTATTTTTTATCCCCATATAGTATTAAATGTTAATCATATCTATTAAATGTTTTCATCTGTCTCTAATGAATGGTATATTTTGAAGTTCTTTAACTTTTTTGTCAGTATAAACACTTACTCTAATTTTCTAATTGCTTCTTTTCAATAGTGTCACTCCCAAAATTACTCATTTTGAAATGGAAAATTTTAAAATGATGTCTTTCTCGTTAAATTTCTTTGATGTACATGAGCACATAACTTTCCCCTCACTCTTCTTTTAAAACATATTTGAAGGTAGTCAACAAAAATCGTAGCTTTCAGAACTAAACATTTGTGATCAATTTATTTACCAAATATTTCTTGTGCTCCCCAAACACTAAATAATGAAAAATATAGACAGAAAACTTTGCTACACAGAGCTGAATTTCTTTTCTGCACAGACTAGGTATTCTTTAATTTCTTCCACTGAGAAAAGTTCTAGCTTTATCTTTCTGCTTATTTAAGCTATTAACATAGTTTTTAATTAAATATGCTTACTCTTTGAAAGCTAGAACTCTTTTTCTAGTTTGGTAACTGAAAAGATTGTTTAAGGTTAAATATTAAACTTTAAACACAGCAGAGAATTTAACTGACATTTTAATTTCACTGTCAATACCATGTATGTTCTAGAGACATACTAATAAAATTGTTGCCACCACATAGGATATGACTGATGGCCCTTAGTACAGCTGACTGTTTTTAAATTAAATAATCCGAATTTATTTTTATAGGTCTCCCAAGACATTCAGAGTTAAAAATTCATTTTGTCTATATTGGAAAAAAAGAAGACAAACTTCCTGATAATAGAATGGGATGAGTTTCCAAGATAGTTTGTGGAATTACTTTACAGAACTTACAGAACAATTTGTATTCTCATATGTCATTTAAATGTGGTTATTTTTTGCTGGCCAGAGACTAGACAAAGTAGATTTCCAAGATCCCTTTCAATTTTATGACCTGTGGGCAGCTCAGCCTAGTCATTTCCCATAACTGAAATGTTTGTGAAAATGCCACAATGCATACGAAACTGCACTGGGACTATGCAAATGACTGTATAAGAGAAATGCTGGCTTGTCAGTCCTTGAGGACTGTGCTTCTCAGGCAGTGACGTGTATAACCCCAGGGTGTAGAGTTTTCTGCCAGTAGAGTATCTGAAGCTGTAGCACATACATAGTCCATCTTTATACCTTGTCAATAATCCTCAAAATATGGGAGAAAACAAACTCGAATTTTCATGATAATAAACACGAACATATTTTAGAATAGAAACCACGTTTTGTTTTTGCAATGATTGTTTGAAAAAAAAATAAAGATAGATGATTTCAAAATCATTTTGGCCTACTTAGGTTAGATCACTGGTGCCTTCCTGAGGTGCCTTTTGTTTAATTTTTCTGTATGCACTATTGCAAATGGTCACAGAGTTCTGCTGTGATGAAAACATATGGTCTAAAATTCTGGTTTTATTACCCATATCATCATCACAGCATGAATAACAGCATTTTCTAATGCTAATGGTTTATTTATTTTGAGACTTAAGACAAATTTGCTTTGAGACCAGTAGATTAGAACACATTCTTCTAAATTTTGATGGAAAAGAGATATAATCTTTCCTATCAAAATTTTAGTCTCATAATTAATGGATACATATTTGTGTGCAAATTTGTGGCTATATATAACATACATGCTACTTATTTCATAAATTAAAACATTATCTAGTTGAACATTAAATGTGAAATATTTCATAGGACCTTTATAGTTATTCTGCTTATAGTTTACCATTTTATCTCACTCTTTTTATCCCTGTCACTGAACATTGCTAACATTTAAGTCTAAAGACAGACCAGGGCCAGATTCTGAGGGAGAGGGCATATATTATTTTCTTGATTTTCTATTTATCCTTTCTCACTGTTTTAGAGGACTTCTAAGGAGAAAATACTTATTCTTGGTCTAGATATACTTTTATTCCTGTGGGGAACATCAAACTAATGGAAACTTCTGTCAAACCAGCCCTGATATTTCTAACTTTTTACCAGTGGAAAAGCCACAGATATGTATACTCTCCTGCTCAGTTCAAAGAAAACCTTCATATAGGGTTCAGAATAATAATTTTTGTGGACAAATGTACATGATCTGAATCATGAATTTTAGACTGCATAAGCAAAACCTGATAGTCAAAATAGTCATTTAGATCTTGAAGTTGTAAATCATCCCATTGGCTAACAATCAGCAATTCTGATTTTCTTCGACCAAATTGTTGTTTAAGGTGATTTCATTTCTTTTCTTTTTTTTTTTTTTTTGGTTTTTTGGGGCCACACCCGGTGATGCTCAGGGGTTACTCCTGGCTATTTGCTCAGAAGTCGCTCCTAGCAGGCACGGGGGACCATATGGGGAACCAGGGGATTGAACCTCAGTCCGTCCTAGGTTAGCGCAGGCACCTTCTCTCCAGCGCCACCGCCCGGCCCCGATTTCATTTCTTTATTGTAAAAACTGTCTCAGAGTATTTTCAGGAAAAATTCATTGCTAAAATTAACCAGTCAGATGAACAAATTTAACTTTTTAAAATCTGTTCTAAGAATTGACCCTATATCTACCATTTTATATTTCATATCTACATGTCCTGGTAATGTCCTTTGAATTAAAATATATCCCTATATTTAACAGACTAATATAGTTTATTAATTTAGTTATCTTCCGGAATTGGCTTATATCAAACACAAAAGCTAATTAAATTTTTCAGGAAAGTTTCAGTTAAACAGAATTAAAATTTAAATTATACAGACTTGTATTTAAATAATTCTATTAAAAACATAATAACTATTTTCACTTCTTGTTTTACTATGATATATAATTGATTTTTATCTATACCAAAAACTATGTGATATAACTACTACAGATTGTTCTATTGCATCTATCTTCAAAATCTTGTGCTGCCATATTGGTATCTTAAATTGTCTTGGTGGAATAGTTATTTCATAGAACCTAACTAATGCTAAAAATGAGGACATTTTTACTTCTATTTTTCTGGAAAGCTGGTTATCAAACATTTATGTTGCACCACTTCATCATCTTTGAGGCAGGCTGAATATTTTATATCATTCTTTTGTCATCTTATAACCTTTCAAAATTTATTTCTTTCTGATTTTTTGATTAACTATTTCTCCATCTACCTTCTTTAAGATGCTCATTAATTTCTGTTAGTACCAGAAATGAACACAAAATTTAAATGTCAATAAAGATTTGTGACCAATAAGAAAAGCATTATTGGACGTCAGGCTGGGAATTTCTGTGTATCCATGCCTGCCCAGTAGGGCTGACAGCTAAGAACTGTAAGTCTTGTCTTTTCTTTGTGTTTCTTTGTCCGATGGCTGACCTCCGGACCTCCTGGGAGTGGGCTAACCGCGCGAAAAAGACTCGCTCTCCCAGAGGTCCATCTTAGGGCAAAACACCCAGGAATACCTCATTAGTCTGAAAACCGGCTATAGCAAGTACTCTGCAAAGCAAGGTCCCCTGATTGTGACGTCAGCCTGGGAATTTCTCTGTATCCACGCCTGCCCAGTAGGGCTGACGGCTAAGAACTGTAAGTCTTGTCTTTTCTTTGTGTTTCTTTGTCCGATGGCTGACCTCCTGACCTCCTGGGAGCGGGCTAATAGGCTGCAGAAGAGCTACGCTGCCATGTGCTCTTTTTAAGAATAGCACATCAATGCAACAAGAAGAGAAAAAAACACACTAAGGACTGTGCTGGATCACAAAAACCCAGCATTTCTCTCTAGATTGTCTTCTCTGCTGTACGCCTAGGCACAAGATTTGATCCTCTCAGAGGCCTCATCCACGGAAGACTCCACTCATTTGTAAGCTAATCAACACACTCAGAAAGGCTAGAACCAGAGGTGTCTGGCTGTGAACATCATCTACCCAATGAATACCACCGCAACACGTAGAAAAACACACAATACTAGTGTGACAATGGGGAAACAACGCAGGCCAGCGTCAGACATAGAGAACGAAGAAGACAATTCTGATGACCAGATAATGACCAACGAACTAATCAATCTCTCAGATAAGGACTTTAGAAAAACAATATGGAAGATGCTCAAAGAACT
>PVKC010051043.1:0-10482 GCA_004027635.1 Crocidura indochinensis
CAGAAAAATAAAAAAAATTATCAGGTACCCAAAACACATGAACTATTTTTAAATATAAAATTATTCTGATACATGGAATAATATTATGGCTATTATGTTATTTCTGTTTATAATTTTCTTAGAGTAATCTATGAAAATTATTTTAATAGCAGAAGGTACAGAGATGTTTAACAATTAATAAGATGAAACTTCTTAATTATATAATCAACTGCTTAAGTCATACAATAAATTTGTGCTACAAATAACTGGAAAAACTTTTTTTTTATTTTAGGAATTTGCACTGTCATGTTTCTGAATACTATGAACAAGACATAAAAATAAGGTATGGTATTCTTATTTTATATTGAAGTTTATATTAAAACTCATCCCACTGTGTTGCATCCATAATAGAGCATAAATCAATTACTTGTATATTGATTAAAGTTAAAATTATCAATGCTGAACAAAAACATGATTATTTATTTGTGTCATGAAAATCTTATTGTAAAGAGGCAACATTTGTTCTTTTAGACAAATGTCATTGAATTTTAAAAATATATAATTGCCTTAGTGACTTCCTTGTCAATCCAACAAAGAATTTCTGACCAAATATAATGCAACTATGATATGGCACTAAACCTTTGACAGGAATGGATGTTGATATATTTTCATCAGATACATCAGTGACAAGGAAAAGATCTTACATAAAAACAGTATAAATATCATCATGATCATCATATCATCATCATTTTGGCTTTTAGTTTGGGGACCACACCTATTGTTGCTCAGGATTTGCTACTGCTTCTGCACTGTTGGGGCTCAGGGCCACATGGGATTTTGGGGGATCAAATCTAGGTCAGTAGCATACACACAAATGTATATTTGATTTATACTTTTGATTCTCCAAAACATTATTTGTATTTTAATTTTTCCTTCTTTCCTCCTCACTTTCTTAATTACTTTCTTCTTCCTTCTTTCTCTACCTTGGTGGTCAGAGAATTAGTTCACTGGGTCCCTAGCACAGCATTTAGTCCCCCAAGACCTGCAAGAATTATCCTTCAATAGTAAGAAATAAATCCTTTGCACAATTTAGTATAGTCCCAAAACTAAGAAAAAAGTCTCTGCAGCCTGAGGTACGTTATCTGATCTTATAAAAAATATTTCTTGTTACGTAATATGCCCAAGAGGAATATAATATGTTTAACAATAAAATATATGTATACACAAAATATATACTTGCCTGATTTTCTCCTAAAAGATAATCTTTATCGTCAGTTCTACTTGACTGCTTGTTGAAAGAAGGGTTCACTCATAGCAGTGCTCAGGGGACCACATGATCTTCAGGATTCTAGCCCAGATGGATGTAAATAAGACAAGAACCCAATCAGTCATGCTCTCTCTGATTCATAGATCTATTTTTGGATATGTTCCATATTTAAAAGATGAAGCATTGCATGTCATGTTTTCTTATATAAGTTTTTGTTGTTGACTATCCTGTCAAAGTGGTGAATATATGTAAATAGGCACATAACAACTGCAAGTGATAGAGATAAGAAAATATTTTTAGTAGGAGATGAAAGAAGAAAATGAACATTTTATATTGTTATATTGCAGCACTCACAGGACAGATTTATAATAATTTTAGAATATTTGAAATTTTGCTACTTTTGACTGACATTGAAAAAGAGTCTAAGCAAGCATTAGATGATGTTTTTGGCAAGTACACTTAAGTTTTATAAAGTTTTATTATAAACAGTCTTGATTCAAGTAACATGCTTTATTTCCTTATAGACTTTGGAAATAGTTGACTATTGCGATAAGTAGATCTTTAACCTAGAAAGAAAATAATTCTTCCTCTTATGAAGACAGCTATGTTTAATATATAATTTAATATATTTATATATATTATATATGTTTATATATATTTATATAATTCTTATATTTTACACATTTATAAATATATTTATTATTAAATGTATTGTATATAAATTATATCATATCTATTATACAATATATTATACAATATAATTATATATAATATAATATAATATAATATATAATATTATATTATATATAAATTTATTATAAATATATTTATTTAAGCCAGGGGCAATTTCTGAGCACTTAGCCAGGAGTAACCCCTGAGCTTATCAAACGAGTGTGGCCAAAAAAAAACAAAAAATATATATTTACATAAATATATTAATAAATATATAAATATTTATAAATATATAAATAAATTTATATTTATATAATATGCATTTATATAAATATGTATTTATTTATATTTATATATTTATATATAATATGTGTTTATATATTTCATGTATAAATATATATTTATACATATTATATGTGTTTAATATATAGTAATCTACTAGATATAAGTACTACAGTCTATATGTCTCAAAACTTAAGTTTCAGATTAATGTAATTTTTTTGATTTTATGTTTCCTTTTGCTCTTATTTATTTCTAATTTAGCTTGGTTTCCATTAAATTTTCTTTTTATATATGTTGTTTATAAAATAATTTTTACATAGCTCTATACTTGTCTTAACCATAAGGTCTATAGAAAGTCTATAGAAAGTCTAATATTGATACATTTTGAAATATTACAGTCTTGCTAACAAAAAACAAATTTAGTGTTATCAAACGAATTCTATTGACTGTTTTGCAGGGTGTTTTTCACAACATGTTTGTGTAAGCTACTATTGTCTGCATCCCGGTTTCTAGACCTAAAAGTCCATCAAGTGAGCCCAATTCTAGCAATCTATTCAATATAGGTCTCAAAGACTTCCAGGTTCCAATGCCCATTATCTTCTGATTCTTCTTCTTAAAACAGGTATTTAAGGGAACGATCTAAGCAAGTCTCATTTTGCATGAAAAATCATCAAGAGAGGAGGGAGGTTGTACCATGCATTCTGGCTCAGATTGGATGTTTTCTATTTTCATGAGGTAAATTAGCACCAAATGATCTGCAGCTTAAAATGAAAATGGATCTGGGCCAGAGCCGTGGTGCAAGTGGTAGGGCGTCTGCCTTGCCTGCTAGTCTAGGATGGACAGCGGTTGGATTCCCCAGAGTCCCATATAGTTCCTCAAGCCAGGAGCAATTTCTGAGAGCATAGCCAGGAGTAACCCTTGAGCCTCACCGCGTATGGCCAAAAAACAAACAAAAAAAAAAAACCCAAAAAAAATATCATAAATATATGTTCTTATAACTAATAATATATTGCTTCATAAATATACATTATTGACCATTTGCATTGCCTTGTATTAAAGTCACATCTCAGCTTGACATGTTTTTGGTAAAAATGGCGTGTTTCAAAATGAACAGATGACAAAAAATACTTCTGAATCCAAATAATCAAAATGGCAAATACAAAAAATTCAAAATGGCAATATAAAAAATATGTGCCATGCAAATGTAGTGAGCAGCTTAATAAATTACTAAAATGAGTGTGCTTTTATGAGAAGTAAGCAATAAAACTTTGTTATAACTTTTATTTTTAATAGTAAAAGTTATTGAATTTCAAAGCAAGATAAATTTTGGATATGCCTAAGAAAAATAATGTACCTAGCTTTTTTAAACTGGTTTTCTTGTCCACAAAATTGCAGTCTAAGCATTTGTCAAAAAGCTTATTTTATTTGCCAACTCATTTGGAATGCAAAGTTTTGAGAACATTTTCATCTGTCAAAACATTGATGATTATATTTTAATAAATCAAGGACAATTTTACTAAATATTACTCATAAAAATGAAATGGAACTAGAGCAATAGTACAGTAGGAAGAGAGAGTTTTTGCCTTGTAGTTGGCTCATCTGGGTTTGATCCCTGGCACCACATATGGTTCTCCAATTCCACCAGGAATAATTATCAAGTGTAGTACCTAGAGTGTAACCTAAGAATAGCCAAGAGTGACCCAAAATAAATATATAAAAAATAAAATACAGAAACAGGAGGTACAGTTGTAAAAGGTTATGCTAGTATGTGTCTGGTCCAGGTTTATCTCCCAGCACCATGTCGTCCTAAGGAAACAGGGAGGTTTGTTGAGTTCCCTATTGTTGGATGTCCTGGTTAGTCCACTGAACTACAAAATGCAAACATACTCGGGACCTTCTATTTTTTTTTTTTGAGTACCTGAGAACTGTAGGTGGGTCCCCCAAGATTCCTGGGCACCATATCAGAGGTCCAAAAACAATTAAACAAGTTCTTAGAACATATTATTGCTGTTTTGTTTGCTTATCACTTTTAGACTTAACCCCGAAATGAAAGCTGTGGTCTCAGAACACAAAATGTTATATCCTATTTAACTAGTATTTTAAATAATCTTTTTAAACTATGTTTTGAGTCTTATTTTAAAGATGAATTTCATAATTCCTTTTAAATGTAAAAAGTATTACAGCCATACATTAAGTAGAACAATTGACATACTTTTTCTGATCTTGTAGAAGTACCTATGGGTATTTGGGGGCTCACTAAGCTTGTTGTTTCTGGCTATTCTCAGAATGTCATATGCACCATAAAGGTTCAAACCTGGACTACTTCATACAACACATGTATTCCAGCCAGTTTTATAAATCCAACTCCCACGGCCTTATTCTATTTAATTTAATTCAAAAATAGAATAGCATACTTATAGGTAATAAATTAAGTCTAACACAAATAGGTCCTTTTTATACACTTTTCACTTACACAAAATCATATTACTTAAAACAATTTTTATTTGTGGTTTTTTAGAATCTACAATATTAAGCATTATTCTACAATTTACAATATTAATTGCATTATAATATTCTATATTTTAATTTCTTAATATATCTAGCATTAAACCATTGAACACATTCTCTTTCTTCATTAAGAAATTTTATACTAGGAGGTCTGGATAACATAATAAATTGTTGGAAACCATACACCATGCATACATTTTTTTACAGAAAGTTATTTTTGCATATTTATATGTTTGGTAAAATATATAAACATGTAAGTTAATAATTTTCAGATCGTTATTTTTTCCAAGTTATCTACTGTCACCCAAATGCATTTCATATTTGCTACAGAATATCTTCCAAATTTAAGTAAATTGGATTTCAGAAATATATTTTTAAATTAATACATAGGGTTTTATAAGCGTACAAGAATCGCTTCTAAATTCATTGTAAACTATTTTTAAAATAGCAAAAACATGTAAGGTATAAAAATAAAATATTATTTTGTTTATGTTTGAAAAAAATTAGAACATTTATTTTATTACAATGTTTTTCATTAAATCAAGTATACAGATGCTCTTTAGTTTTGTTTCTGGGTAAAATCTGGCTGTATTCAGAGCTTTCTTTTTGGCTCTATTGGCAAAGGTAACTATAGTGTGGTTGAATGCTGGAATTGAACCCAGAATGCCACATGCAATAAAAGCACCTTCCTTGTTTTATTCTTTCTTTTTGCTTTAAAACAAGCAACCTCTAATTGATTTATAAAACTCTTATTTTACCCTGATGCTTTGAGCACAGACTCAAGAGTAATTTTAGCATTATCAAATAAGACTATTCCATCTTTATGTCTCCTTGCATCTCATTGAACTAAAATACAAATAAAATCAAGTTGGCATAAACTTTGCTCTGTAGACATAAAAGTGTGACAAATCTCCACCTCTGGTTAACAGATAAAATTTATTCTTCAAGGCTATATTGAAAATACAGACATTCTCATTATTAACAATACATATATTCATTTTAATTTGTCTGTTTTTACTTTTTAATTGTTCTCTTTTCTTTCATTTTTCTGTGGCAGAGAAGTACATCTGTCTTTACTCCTGCCTTACACTTGTATTTTTTGCTCAGGGATCCTTTCTGCAGATCTAGATAAACCATATAAAATTTTAGGAATTGTATCTAGAATGGCCTCAACAAGCATTAACTCTACTTCTTTACTACCCTTCAAACTCTTCCTCTTTCTTCTTTCACTTTCTCCTCCACACTCAGCTCAGATTTCATTTTACTCTAGACTCTGGACTAAGAAATCACACTTTGCATAGATAGGAAATTATATGAAGTGTTAAGGTTTGAACTAGTTCGCCATGAAAGCTTTTCCTCCTGTACTTCAAGCTTCCCCATCATCTTACATCATTGATTCCTAATATTTTTTTTTAAATATTGCTTTATTTAAGCACCATGCTTACAAACATTGTGGTTGGGTTTTAGTTATAAAAAAAAAGAACACCCCCTTCACCAGTGAAACATTCCCACCACCAATGTCCTAATCACCGAAATAAGAATTTTCTTTTTTCCCATGCTTTTTATTGGCAGACTACAACTATTATGAAAAACTTTGCTTTGACCTTTTAGTTCTAATTAAATATAAAAATATACAGTTAATGCTAATAGAGATTTTAGGCCCATTCAATGTTAATTTTTACTTTGAATAATATTATTTAAAATGATTGGTTAAATAACTGCTAAAAATGTCTTTAGAATGAATTATTCATAATACAAGAACATATATAAAATATATTCACTGAGAGAGAGGGAAAAGAGAGAGAAGAAAATGGCTACTATAGAGGCAGGTGAGGAAGGGAGAGGAGGAGGGATATTTTAAAAAGAAATATGCAGTGTTGAAGGGATATTGTATGACTGAAACTCAATCATGAATAACTTTGGAGCTGTGAGAAAATGTGTTTATTTTTAAATCTGGTGTGATGGAATTTTCTTTTATTCAATGTCCTCTTGAGGCATTAGTGGAAATTCAATTAGGTTTTGCAGCTTTTTACTTTTTAATGAGAATTTGTTTGATCCTTTGGTGGAATCAGAAAAATATCACTGCGGTAAGTGGATACTTTTCTATTTTATATTACTATGAAAAAAAGTAAATTTTAAATTCAAGACTTATAATTATGATTACAAAATAAGAAACTAGAGTGATATTAATTTTACACTCATAAATATGTGGGCCTGGGTTCAAACATCAAAGAAAGAAAAATGTAAGAAAAAAAGCAAATAAAAACTATAAAATGAATACTAAACAACTTTTAGTTTTAACTGAGGTAAAAAATAACTATCCAGTATATATATTTCATATTATTCACATAATTAAAATGTAGATGCCTTAGTGAATTTTAAATATTGGTTACTAGTGTGTTTGTTGTATTGACTTTTAAGTTGAGAATAATATATAGTAGACATAATTCATAGGATTAATTCTATCCTTACTTTAGTGAATCTACTACAGTTTTTTTGCATTAAAAATATAAATTTTGCATGTTATAGATGCGTGTAAAATAAAAAAGTAACTTTGTTTTATATTGGTTGATTTATTTTTTCTATTTTTATGTACTAACGTGTCAAAAACCAAATTATTGTTTTAGAAAAAATTCCACACTATAGTTCAGTAAACAATATTCATATTTTAGATCTAATACAGAAAATGAATTATTTTTTATTCTAAAACATGCATGAGAGAACATATTCATATTTTTAAGAGAACATATTTATATTTTTTAAGAGATGGGAAAAACAAACCTCTTCTTGATATTCATTTTCCCAGAGGTGACACCAGCTTCATTTGTCCTTTCTCTTAAATTTCTACTAACCATTTTGAGTTCACTTGTTACTCAAAGGATCCCTGCTATGAAGCTTCTGAGACTGTATGGCAATCAAACTAAATTCTCATTGAGCCTGGATGATAATCAAAAGGATCAAAGTCTTGTAAAATATTTACAAATCAGGCACCATCCCTCTTCATTTTTCAAGTCAGAAAAGATGCTGGAAGTCAATTCTATATTTAAATGCAAACCTGACTATGTATCACTGTCTAAAATCCCAGAAGGACTTTTAGCAGAAACAGAACATTCTTGATCATATTTAACAATTTTTCCACTTTAGATATAATTCACTTTCACTCTGTACAGGAAAATGCAATTTTGTTCCATCAATGGAAAGTTAACGAAGTATTTTTTTAAAAAGAATATTAAATTTAGACTAAAAAGTTGTTTTCTAGATGGTAACTTCACAAATATTCTAATACATGTCTCTTTAATTTTTTATCCAGATAAGAATAAGAAGAATGTTCTTGTTCCTTAATGGATGGCATTACAAATTTTATCATTGTGCCCAAAATAATATTTGAGATAAACAAATGTGTGACTTTTGAATACTAATGCTGTAATTTTAACCTTAATGAAAATTATAAATCGTTCTTTTTCACTATCTTTCTGACTTTTAACATATTCATTTATTTTCTTAATTATTTGACAAGGCATTATTTTAAAGTTTTTAAAAATGTAATAATGAGTATTCTTCATTTTTCTCTTGTAAAGTGTTGTTACCACAATCAAAATCACAAGGACAAAGAAAAAAAAGGAAAAGTACCGAATCTTGAAATTCTGAAAAGAGTGACAATGCATTACAATTATACTCATCTAAATAAAATTGCCCAAGTTGCTTTAGACCTAAAAATAACTACATATGTATTTTTTTTCTCTTTAACTTACATCTCTTCAACGTGGGATTTATTTTTAGACATTTTTTGAAAAGAATGTGAAAAAAAAAAAGAAGCAGTGAACAATGAGTTGAAGTAATTTCCCCAAAGTCACACTGTACTTCTGAAGTCTTTACTATATTTATCCCCTCTAAAGGGAAACAATGAAATGAATTAGGATAAATAGAAACAGAGATTCATCCTAGGTTAATCATGTAATTTAGGTTCTGACAAGCTACTTCTATGAAAAATCTTTGTCCTTGTAAATAGCAAGAGGTACAAATAAGTGGTAAAGGCAAAATGTGTCTAGATGTAAAAACTTTGCAAATTATTTTGCCCTTTCAATTGCATGAATTCAACCTCTTCAATATAGATATTCAAAATCCATTTCACTGTCTTATTTCTTAATATACATATAATGCTATTTACTTTATTTTGTTCTTATGAGGATTAAAACTATTACTGTTATTCACAAGAAACTATTATGGTAAAATTTAAGGAAGGTACTAGATATGAATAATAGCTCTATTAGTCAAAATAAAGATGTTCTTGCCAAAAATCTATATTTATGAATAGAAAATATTTATTCAATACATATATATAAATTATATATAAATATATTATATATGATGTAATATATAATATATATTGTAAATTACACTGTAATATATTTATTATTACTCTAATGGGATAAATATTTAGTAGTGCAGGTAATAAAATTGTTGAAATTTTAAAGCATAATTTGACTTCAGAAATAAAAAGTTGTTCTTTAGAAACAAGACTAATTATTAAAAAAAGCAACAAATTTGGGCCAGTATTATAAAATTTATATATTATCAATGTTATTATCCATGTTTCTTATTTTAAGTAACTTATTAAGGTTTATAAGGTTTAATTGTTTATTTTTAAAATAAGATAGTAACAAAGACATAGTAATAGCCCTGTAATTGCTTTTTGGCTCTGCTAATTTTGAATACCTATAATTATAATCAAATAATCTGTAGTTAAGCATAGTCATTAGGGATTGAACTTAAAAACATACATTCTATAAATCATTGTTATTACTAATTATATATTATCGTTAAATACACGATATATACGCGTCTAGGTGCATCGCATTGATTAACGAGAAACTTTCAAGGCTCAACAAACAATAAACTTTGTTACAGCTATGATTTTATTACTTTAATAAACTTAAGTTATATGTATGGTTTAATTCAAAATGAGTATTAGTCACTGTGAATAACTTCTTTAAGTAAAGAAATAATTCAGAGACTTATGATGAGTGTTATTGATTAGAAATTAGAAATATTAGAAACTGCTTAATGATCAATCACTAGTAGAGTGAGGGACATGGCTCAAGCAGTAGAGCACATTCCTAAAAATATGTGAACCACGGACTATATCATCTCTCACTTAAACAATATGGCGGGATCTTGGCAGTCTGAGAATTTCTGCCAGAGCCCTGCATTCCAGAGTTGAACTCCTGGGTCTGAGCATTGCAAGTGTTTTTTCCCCAACCTTTGTTCCTAACCCCTTTCAGGTGTGGTTCCTATAAATAATAATGAGTCAACTAAAAACAAATTCTCAAAAAATAACTATATTTCTATAAGATAAAGATAGGTTTTGTTAAGGGAATCAGAGTTTGTTCCTTTTTCAGAGGCTAAAATAGTGTGACCATTAATCTACTGCAAAATCTGCTTTGTACTTTATAAATACAAGGTATTGAATCAAAACATTCCTATAATACCTAGGTGAAGTAATGGAAATTCAATAATTAGTGAATTGAAGGATATATAAAAATATATAATTCAACTGTATCCTAGTATTTCATATATAAATATTTAAGTATGTATCTAATAATATGTTACTGATCAATTGATTAGTTTTATATTAAATTAATGAGGTTAATTGGGAAAATTTTATATGGGATATCTGTTTCTATGTAATAATATAGATCTAGTACTTATTAATAAATTCCTTCTTTTTGTTTATAATCAAGAAACTTTGAAAGCATCAGGTAGTTAAATTTTTA
>PVKC010051044.1:0-10469 GCA_004027635.1 Crocidura indochinensis
ACTCTTCATGCTCATAGATTCTTGCCCTGGGGTATCCTGGGCCATCCTTGGCTTTGCTAGGTGGTGCGATGGATCAGATCTACTCCTCGAAGCTGAGGAGATGGTGGTCTTGGGGACCACTTGAGTATGTGGGAGCTGGAAAAAATGATCCCAGAGTAATGACCCTTCCTGGGCTAACCAGAGGGTTTTGCAATTCAAATAAGCTACAGAAACATGGACACTCGAAGTTCCTTGTCTCCCGCCCTGAGAATCACCCCAGCACAGTAAGGACTACAAATTCACTTCTTGCCCGTAGACAGGAGGAAGTTAGACCTGTGGAGAACAAGATGCAAAGTGTCAGGGGAATTCGCAAAACTGGATAATTAATAACCCTCTTCCCTGTCCAGGTAAAGGTGGGACAAGGGCTAGTTGTACCGTAGAACTGCCCTGCCTCTGGCACCTGGGGCTTTACTTCTTTCTGCATTGATTCTAGAATCTAGGGCTGACTGCAGTCCAGACCCCAGCTCCTAAACAGTCTGCCTGGTGGGAAGTCTCACATATACTGAGCCTGGTTGTTGCTTTACCTGATTGCTGCTTATCTAGCTGACTTCTCCTCAAGGCAGAGACTGAGGCCAGGAGGGTTCCCATTTGCTCATTGAGTGGGGGGACTGCTCTGTTGAAAGTGTGAATACAAACAAAGTGGTTAGGGGAGCCCCTGCCTTTCCAAGTGGTGTCTGAAGTGGGTGCAGGACAGGGGTCCTCTCCGGCACTGGTTATCTCTTTGTCTCCTTGTCAAACCCAAGTTGGGGCAGTAGTTGTCCCCTGTGACCCAGAATGGACGTGTAGAAGCCTGTACTGCTGCCCTGGACCCAGAAACCTGGACCCAGTCAATTCCCCACCTCCAAACCTGAACATGGGCCCCCACATCTAGAGCTTGCCTGACTTTTTTCCTTGACTCTGCCTGTTCCCTTGAATATTTTTCTCTTACTATTTTAATATACTTTTTTAAAGCATTTTATTGATTGATAGATCAGTTTGGAGGCCACACCTGGCAATGCTCAAGGGTTACTCCTGGCTCTGTGCTCAGAAATCACTCCTGGTATCCTCTGAGAACCATATGGGATGCCAGGAATCGAACCGGGTTTGTCTCGGGTTGGCCACATGCGAGGCAAATACTTTACTGCTATGCTATCTCTCCAGCCCCAAGATTTTTCTTTTATTTTTTAATTTATATTTGGGTTTTGGAGGCTGGTGTTAATCAGGGGTTATTTCTGGCTCTGCATTCAGGAATTATTTCTGGCAGACCCAAAACCATATGGGGTGCCAGGGATTGGACTCTGTCAGCCACGGGCAAGGCAAAAGCCCTTCACTGTGCTATCGCTCTGGCCCCCATCAAGCTAAGAAAGTTTTACTCCACCAGAAATTCTTTAACCACTGAAGGTCTCCTTCCCTCTTCCAAACACCCAGCACTCCACTGGCTTCCTTTTAGGACCTTCGGGTTTCTGGCTCTTTTTTTTTTCGGTTTCAGAGCCACACCTGATGGTGCTCAGTGGTTACTCTGGACTTTGTGCTCAGAAATCACTCCTGGTAGGCTCAGGGATGCCAGGGATCAAACCCAGGCTGGCCATGAATAAAGCAAACTCCCTCCCCACTGTGCTATTGCTTCAGCCCCTCCTGGCTCATCTTTTAAAGTTCATCCCTTATTACAAAACATCACCCAAGGAGCTTTGGAAGCCGGTTTCCTCTCAGCTGGAGATTTCCCTGTTTGCACCCTGGCTCTGCAAATATTTTCAAACACAGCAGTTATCATCAGGCCCATTTTTCATTGAATTGAACAAAAGTGAATTTCCCGAAACAGCAAGTCATGCAAGCAAGTGGTAACAATTGATTTACCAAGGCACTGCAAAATACTTCCATACAAATCTCTCAAGCAGAGATCTTCTGGGAATAAGGGGGGGGCTTGAGTCACTCCCCCCCCCCGCCCCCAACCTGGTATCTGGGACTTATGGATAGATGAGCTTGTCTTACTTTTAGCTGAAGACAATATGGGGGTTCCAGTATTCATTTGGGCAGCCACAGCCAAGTTCAGAATTGACAATCGGGGAGACCCCCAAATGAGTTAACACCCCAACCAATACTAGGCAGTCCTGGAGAAACTCTCATCATTCTGAGTTTAGTTTTCCCCTTCTGTATAATTTATTTATTAAAAAATGTTTTTACTTGGAGCTGGAGCAATAGCACAGGAGGTAGGGCATTTGCCTTGTGTGTGGTGACCCTGGTTCAATCCGTGGTATACCATAGAGCAGTGGTCCTCAAATTACGCCCCACGGGCCACATATTGTATTTGTTTCCATTTTGTTTCTTCACATCAAAATAAGATGTATCCAGTGTGCAAAGGAATTTGCTCATAATTTTTGTTTTTACTATAGTCTGACCCTCCAATGGTCTGAGGGACAATGAACTGGGCCCCTGTTTAAAAAGTTTGAGGACCCCTGCATAGAGTCTCCTGAGCCTGCCAGGAGTAATTTCTTTTCCTCTTTTAGAGGAGGTTAGGGGCACACCTGGCACTCAAAGCTTACTCCTGGCTCTGAGTTCAAAAATTGCTCCTGACAGGCCTGGGAATGCCATATGGAATGCAGGATAGAACCTGGCAATTTGCTTGAAAGGCAAAGACCCTACCTGCTGTTATTGCTCTGGCCCCAGGACCAATTTCTAAGCAGAGAACCAGGAGTAATCCCTGAGTGCTGTAGGGTGTGACCCAAAACCAAAGAAAAACATTTTTTACTTGTTTAAAGCACTGTGATTTTCAAAGTTATTCATAGTTGACTTCTAGACACTCACTATTCCAGCACCCACTACCACTGTCAACTTTCCTTCACTAGTGTTCCCAGGTTCTTCCTGTACCTCCCTCTCCTGCCAGTCTCCTGCTTCATTCTATTGTTAAGGTTTGGGTCTCATAGTTCCATGTTCACTCTTTTTTTTTTGTTTGTTTTGTTTTTTGTTTTTGGGCCACACCCGGTGATGCTCAGGGGTTACTCCTGGCTATTCGCTCAGAAGTCGCTCCTGGCAGGCACAGGGGAACCAGGGGATCGGACCGAGGTCCGTCCTAGGTTAGCACAGGCACCTTACCTCCAGAGCCACCGCCCGTTCCCCCCCCCCATGTTCCCTCTTAACCTTAAGATGTTATCTGTGTTCCTTTCTCATCTGTCTTTTTTTACTTTTTTTTTTTTAAATAAATCTTTATTTAAGCACTATGATTACAAGCATGTTTGTAGTTGGGTTTCAGTTATAAACAGAACACCCCATCATCATCAGTGCAACGTTCCCACCACCATTCACCACCATTGAATCACCGCTAAATACAGAGTTATATCGTTGTTGAGGGTTGAGTTTCAGCCATACACTGTCCAACACCCTTCCCTGGTGCACATTTCCTGCCACCAGTGTCCCTGATTTACCTCCAGTTCTTCCCCATTCCCTAGTCTGATCTATGGCAGACAGAAGTGATTTATCTTTATGCAAACTCTAAGACAGCTGCATTTCTGCCCACATTTGAACCAAGCATTTCAAGTAAGCAGATGCCACAGCAACCTGAATGGAACAGCTGGACAGTGGAGAGGAAGGATTTTATGTTCCTGGTCCATTTCCATTATATTATCATTTGGGTTTAGAGCTACACTTGGCAGGGCTCAGGGATTACTCTTGACTGCTTGAAATCACTCCTGGCAGGATTTGTGGGAGACATGTGATGCTTGGGATAAAAGCTAAGCATGTGAAGCTAGTCTAGTCCTTTCTCTCTGTCCTAGCTCTCTGATCTTGCCACATCCCCCCCCCCTTCTTTTCAGGCCACACCTAGTGGGCACTCAGGGGTTACTCCTGGCTTTGCACTCAGTGATCATTCCTGTTGGGGACCCAGGGAACCATATGAGATGCAGAGGATTAAACCCAGGACAACAGTGCAAGGCAAGTGCTTTGCCTACTGTACTATTGCTCCAGCCTCTTGTCATTAATTTTGAAAATTGAGGTCATCTCCAATCTCTATCCTCTAGTCTCTGAAGGATGGGGGGACTCTGCACTGTGATTGTCCTCAGCACTTCCAACTCTAACAGGAAGGGCTGTAGGTTAAATCTTCTTCACTATGGGACTGAGCCATAAGGACATTTAACCTTGCATTTGGCTCATCTGGGTTTGATCCTCAGCATCTCATAGGGTCCCACCGAGCCTGCCAGGAGTAATTTCTGAGCTCAGAGACAGGAATGACCTCCTGATCATCACTGGGTGTAGCCCCCAAAAAAATGTAAAAAAGTTTGACAAGAAGCAACCAGGGTTGGAAGGAAAATTTAGTGCACTGCTGGGGCTTTATATGGTGGGCATGAAGATATGTCTATGAGTGTGTGTGTAAATGTGTTGGGTTTCAAGTTTTTATTTTATTTACTTATTTTAATTACTTTAGTTAAGCATTATTCCAATTTTTTTTCATAATCCAGTTGAGCTTTTTTTCACAGATCCCAAGTTGTTCATGATTGAGTTTCAGTCATACAATATCCGACACCCTTCACCAGTGCACATTTCCTGACACCAATATCTCCAGTTTCCCTCCTGCTCTCCCCTCTGCCTGCCTCCAGACATCTCTCTCTCTCTCTCTCTCTCTCTCTCTCTCTCTCTCTCTCTCCTTTTAGACACTGTTTTGCAATACTGTTACTGAAGGGATATCATGCTTATCACTTTTCTTCCTTTCAGCACCCAGTTCTTGTCCAAAGTGATCATTCCCAACTCTCATTGTCCTAATGTTCCCTTTTCTGCCCTCACTGCCCTCCCGTGCTCTTTGTGACAAGCTTTCCCCCTTTGGTCTGTTCCTCCTGGCCCTTGTCTCTATTGTCTCTGGACATTAATACCAGATTACCTTCTTTTATTTCAGGGAATTCCTGGGTTTTGATTTGAGGGGAGGAAGAGGGAGGGTTGGGCCACACCCAGCAATGCACAGTCCTTGCTCACTTCTCTGTACTAAGGGCTCACTCCTGATAGTGCTCAGAGCTAGGAGGGTTGCAGTGATCACACCTATGTCAGCTGATATGTACAAGTCAAACACTTGAAGCCCTGACCTCTGCTTTCCGCCTAGAAACTTCCATGTTTGAAGGCATTTTCCTGCAGAGATGAAAGCAGAAAAATGTGCAAACATGTTTTCTCCTTCACCTGCCATGGGCCCTGCTCGGCCATTGATTTACCTCAGTCAAGTCAACCTCTGGCTGTGGCTTTGTCATGGGGGCACTGCTCCCTCTTTTTACGGTGACCCTTTGCTCTGCTTGGATTTTTGTTAACCCCCACATACATGCCCCTCTCTTGCTCCTTTTGTTAAAAACAAAAACTAAAACAGGATCTCTTGGTTTTTCTCCCTGAATGAGTGGGTGAATTAGTATATCTCCCACCCACCCATCACCCTAACACCCCAAACTTGACTCTGCTTCCTGAAGGGAATTTAATATCATTAGAGGGTGCAGACCCACATTATATCACAACTTTGATTCCTGCCCACCGTGTCCTGTATTCCCTGAGACAGACTTGACTGACTCAGGGTGCCCAAGTAGGTAGGGCCCTTAACAAGACCGGAAACCTCTACATTGTTTCCTGGACTGTTCTGCCAGTCCCCGTGACACTGACATGGGCTTCTCATGGTGGAACTAACAGAGGCAGTCGAGTCCCCTCACACCAGGTAAGACAATCCCCCCACATGCAGGATCCCCACTGCTCTTGGACACAGCCATGTGGGGGAGCCTTCTAAGCTGCTGTTTCTAGGGTCTCAGGTTGCCTTGCTGCCTTCTGAAACCAGCAGTGGAAGACAGGGATGGGGTACCCTGATATTTATTACCCTCCCACCTACCCCCACCCCAAACCCAGCTGAGCATCTCTTCCTTATTAATAATCAGCACTGGTGAGCTCTGACCAATATAGTCAAGTTTCTATGGCAACAGTTTCAAAGATATAAACTTGATTGTTGTTGTTTTCTTAATTCTGCAATGCTTTCTGGTTTTGTGAAAAATAGCCTTGTTTCTGTGGTCCAGCAACCAGAACTGCATCTTGGAAAGAGCAAGGACATTAGCTAAGTATAATGTGCTGTGCTATCATAATGCTAGTCATAGTTATGATATAATATAGCAGGATATGCTGTATTAGCATACCATGAACTATAGTAGAACATAGAAAATGTTGGTCCCTAGAATACACTGAGGTCAGTACACAGCTCACAGTGTGGTTCCGGTGTGCATATTATTAATACACAGGAATCAGATAACACACTGTAACTAACTACAACATAAGCTAGTAAATACAATAGACATAATAACAGAAATAGGGTTGTAGGGACTGGTGTATGTGTGTGTGGAAGGGGGGGGGTTGGTCCCTCTGATTCAGCATGACTGTATGGGATAGTATTTGGCAGGCCTGGATTTGGGCCCCAAAGTTGTGTTCTAGATTTCCAAGTCAGGAAATTTGCTTTTCTCCATTGTTTTCTGGTTTCTGTGGTTCTCATTTTGATTCTATCTTATTTCCATCCTTTACCTTGCTTTGAATTTAATTTCATCATCTCCTGGTTTTTGTTTTGTTTCTAATAAAAACAGGGCATGCTGCAAATTCCCCACAAACACTTCTGATGTTGGGGCTGGAGTGATAGCACAGCAGAGAGGGCTTTTGCTTTGCATGTAGGTTGACCTGGGTTCTGTCCTCAGCATCCCCTAGGGTCCCCCGAGCACTGCCAGGAGTAATCCCTGAGTGCAGAGCCAGGAGTAAGCTCTGAGCTTTGCTGCGTGTGGTCCAGAAACAAATAAACAAGCACAAAAACCAAAATACAAACAAATAAAACAGGCTTAGCCATGATCTAAAAAGTCAAAGGTCCTTGCTAAAGCCATAGTGGCAGCCAGGAAGGTGTTTGTCTTGCATGCAGCCAATCAGGGTTCAACTCCTGGCATCCCACATGGCTCTACAAAACTGCCAGTGTGATTCTTGAATGTAGTGCCAGGAGTCAGCCCTGAGCACCGATGGATAGGACCCCAGAACCAAACATTGCCATGTTTCCCCTTCAGATCATTTGGGGTAGAGTTGCTCTTCCTGATTTCAGCTCTCGCCTAACTCTCTCTCCTCTCCCCAGCTGCCCATGATGGGAGGCGCCTTCATGGACTCGTCCAACGAGGACTTCAGCACTGAGTACTCCCTCTTCACCTCCTCCAACAACGTGCACGCTACCACCCCGGGCTCGGGTTCCAACGACGAACCCAGCCGCTCCTCCCACGACGCGGTCCTGCTGTGGATCGCCGTGATCGCCACGCTGGGCAACATTGTGGTGGTGGGGGTGGTGTACGCCTTCACCTTCTGAGCCCGAGCACTGGAGCACAGGAGCCCCCTACGTGCCCCGGAGTCCTCTCCCACAAATGCATCACTCCCCACCTGTGGCCATGGGGTTGGAGGCAGCGACTTCTGGCCTCCCAGCCCCACCCTCAGGAGATCGGATGGAGCAGAGCCTCAAACATCGGCTTGGTGACTTTTAAAAACTGTGTTTCCAGGGGGTGATGCCAGGGAGTGCTGCCTCCTTGAGTGACTATTCACCCCTGGGACTTGTGGGGACCTGAACCAAGCTCTGTTTGTGTGTGAGGTACAGGGGTTGGTGGGAAGAGTTAAGGTCCAGCCCCTACCCTTCCATGGATTCTCATCCAACTTCTAGGGTGTTGCTGGAAGGGACACAGAGGTCCCTTGACTGATCTGGAAAGGGCCCCCCTGTCTCCGCATCCTTGACCCCTTTGGGGACCCAAGGAAGTCAGGGTGACTTGGGTGGAAGCGGGGAGCCTTTATCTGCCATGTTTTTTTTCTCTTGTTTGATGTGGGGGCAGGAAGATCATTCGGGTGAGCCCCCCCCCCAGTTCTGTGCGTGCCTGTGTCACGTGGTCCCATGAGCCCCGTCAGCACTGTCAGGAAAGGCCCGTGGGTGACCAGGTGATTCTGGGACTGACCCTCGGGTCCACTGACATCTAGAGAGCCCCATCCCCACCCCAAGTATTATAATAAAAAATTAAACAATGGATCTGATGGCTTCAAGAAAATGCTCTTCCTTCTGGGCTCAGAGCTCAGGGTTACCCTGTGCTGTTCCTCCTGACTAGGAGGGATCTGGTGCGGTCAGGGGAAGGGCCTGACATCCCTCGGGGCTTTCCTGGGAGAATGACCATGGGGAGAGATGGATCTGGGACCCCCAGGGTCACCTGAACCCCCAACAGCATCTTGTCTATGCCCAAGCTCAGGTCAGTTTATACCCGTCTCAGGCCAGTCTACACCCATTCTCAGATCTGTCTCTAATTCTGTGCAGGCATTTCTACACCTGCCCTAGATTTGTCTACACTTGTCTCATAAATCTGTCTATACCCACCCATGCTTGGGTCTATATACACGTCTGTTTGGCTCTATCTATATCCATCTCAGGTCTGTCTAAGCCCGTGTTTAGACCTTTCTATACCCATGCTCAGTTGTTTGTTGTCTGTGGGGTCAGGTCTGCCCCCTTTCAGACCTCAGGGGGACCCTCTGAGCCCCCTCAGCATCTGCTCTGAGCTCCTCTGCCCCCAATGGACAATTCTGATGAGTGTGCTGAGACCTCATAGCTGCCCCTTCTAAGTCATGTGGTGCCCAGTGTCCCCATCAGCCTCACAACAGAAAAGGGGACCCAGAGCTGAGCATCTTCATTTTCTGTTGGGGATAATGAGACCCATCTCTGCACATCTATCAGGCAGGATGAAGCTGGGTCTGAGAGTTCTGTGAGGTGAAGTGTCTCCATGGTTCTGATCTGCTTATGTCTGAGAAGGATCATGCTGGGTCCACCAGCTAGTCCTGAGTCAGGTTTGGGGAATAGATGCCATAAAGCATTATTTCAGTGTGCAACAGGCTGCAGTGCAGGGGCTGGTCCTCGATTCTGAGTTTGGAGAACTCCATGGAGAGTCCTGCTCTGGGGGAGACCCCACTAGGTGCTGACCAGTTTGGTGCCTGCCTAAGATACCCTCTTCCTGCCCTTCCTGGATGCTCTGGGCTCATTTCCCAGCCTTGTCCTTTGCATTCTTACCAGTTCCTGGAAATACACCCATTGGCTGTGGCCAGGATGTCTCTGGGGTTCAGCTCCTGTGGGGTTACCCGGAATCTCTTTCTGCAAAGGACATTAGAAGTTCCTTTCGCCAGGCCCGGAGAGATAGCTCAGCGGCGTTTGTCTTGCAAGAATTCGATCCAGGACCTAAGGTGGTTGGTTCGAATCCCGGTGTCCCATATGGTCCCCCGTGCCTGCCAGGAGTTATTTCTGAGCATATATCCAAGAGTAACCCCTGAGCACAGCTGGGTGTGACCCCAAAACCAAAAGAAAAAAATTCCTTTCGCCTAACCTCTCCTGCCCTGATGGACAGCAGAGAGGGACTGAGCCGTCCAGAGAGCCTAGTGGGACCATCTGCTGCCCTGCACCTAGGGGACACCTCCCCCCAACTTCTGAAGTCAGAGCCCAATTTGTTTTGGAGGGTAAAACTGAGACCCTGTAGAGGCAGAAACAGCTGTGCACATCTGCGACCTACACAAGAATACTGTGAAATGGTCATTTTTGCTGAGCAGAGATAACAAAGGTTTCTCTGAAGCTGCCTTCTAGCCCAGGGCTATGAGATGGGACACTGATGAAGGGAGCCAGAAAGGAAATAAGCCTGAGATGAGAAAGAAGCAATTGAATCTTGGTGGGGCTGGGTTGGACTAGATCAAGCCATTCCTGAAAGCTGAACTTCTCAGCAACAGGAACAAAGTTCCTGTATGTCTTAATCCAGGTTGAGATGGGCTTCTGGTCTAGGTAACAGAGTCTTTATGGGTGCTTCTTCAGCCACTGACCTTGGGATCTTGTTCTATTATCAGTGTACAAACCCCAGGCACAGGGCACAGGGTAAATACAGCCCCTCCCATGAAGTGGTACAGCTCTACAAGGTGTCCAGGGCAACCACCACTTCTGTACATCTGGAATCCCCAAACTCACCGTGACCCTCATTTTTAAAGTGTTTCTGGTCACCCTTCAGGACTCCGTCCAGCCTCCTTGCCAGGATTTGCCCAGTTCAGCTGCAATTGTTCTTACTGTGCTCCCACTTGCTGCCCTCTGGCTGTGGCAGATGGAGCTCTGCCAGCCTGGAGGGAGCAGCAGAGAAGGTCCACAAATTTGCTCCAGCCTTGCCACCTGCTGGATGGCACCAATGATCTGGGAGGGATAGTACTGAGCCTGCCCCCTGCAGGAGACCACCTGAAACTGCAGCCCGTGCTCTGCTCTGTTTAGCTTCCCCTTCATTTCATGGATGGGGAAACTGATTACCTGAGTCGGAATGACTAATCCTGCATCACACAGCTGGAAACAGTGAGGGCCTCGGACTCAGTTCTTTGATCCCCCCAACTCAAGGTGCACCTGCTTCCCCTCTTGTCATCAGCATCTGCCCTGCCTGCTCCTCTCC
>PVKC010051045.1:0-10479 GCA_004027635.1 Crocidura indochinensis
CATAAGCACCAGGGAATCATGAGAATAAAACTGAGATTAACCACATGCATCAAAAGAGACTTAAACAGTTTACTGTATCTCCATTCTCCTAAAATAGAAACTATAAAATATATATTTAGTGATATTGAAATTTCTAATAGAGAACAGTATAAAAGATGAATTTTTGTATAAGTTTCAAAACTGAAATTAAAATATTCACATTAAAATAGAGGATCAGAGATCAGAGCGATAGCACAGAAGTAGGGAATTTGCCTTGCATGCAGCCGAACTGGGACAGATCTAGGTTTGATCCCTGACATCCCATATGGCCCCCTGAGCCTGCCTGGAGCTCTTCCCGAGCACATAGCCAGGAGTAACCCCTGAGTGCTGCAGGGTGTGTCCCAAATCCCCTCAAAAATTATAGCAGAAGTCATAACAGCAGAATTGATGAATGCTTTTCACGGTTAATTGTTCATTAGGTTCAAAAGCTGAGGACGATAAGTCAATATCTGAATATTTATAATTATAGAAGCAGAAAGACAATGCAGAAGAATACATCATGGATACAAGAAGAGGAATAAACATATTACTGTATCATCTGTATCATTTTAATTACTTTTTGTTGAAGAGAGGTAGATTTGAGGTAAACTAGATACTGGATAGTGCCCAGAAATTACACCTATCTTTGTTTAGGGCACTGTATATATAGTGGTTAAGACTTAGTGCAGCTGCATGAAAAAAATTCCTCAGTGTCTCTAGTGTCATTATTGAACCTGACTAATTTATACATAATAACTAAAACTGTGAGGAGCAGAAATAAAAAAAAAGACATTCAGAAATATGGAATAGAATCAAGAATACAAAGAACTACCCTTGGAATTTTTCTTTTTTTTTTTTTGGTTTTTGGGTCACACCCGGCAGTGCTCAGGGGTTACTCCTGGCTCCATGCTCAGAAATTGCTCCTGGCAGGCATGGGGGACCATATGGGGCACCAGGATTCGAACCGATGACCTTTTAAATGAAAGGCAAACGCCTTACCTCCATGCTATCTCCCGGGTCCCAGGAATTTTTCAATGTAATCCACGATAATGGAACTATGTGCCTGTAATGGAGCAAGCAGAGTATCTACCATAAATGTGGTTGATAATAATAGACTTGTATGAAAGGAAGGAGAGGAGGAAGAAAATTGTATTACTACTCTATACTATAAACATATATTAAAAATGAGATATAGAATTTAGGATTAACCATAATATTTTTAAAAGCTGAATAAAGCTTTAATTGGTCTGCCACAAACTGACCCATCAGTGTCATCTCTAAAAGGAGATGAATCCCCCCTAAGGTCATAAAGAGGATTATATAGGAAGAATTTTAGGGAGGATCTAGCTTTTTTGGTGCTCTTTGAAATGATTGGCTATTGTCTAGAGGTACCTTCCTACTACTCCCTTGTGTCCATCCTTCATAGGCTACCTAGTGTGACCAGTTATCTGGGGCAGTGTTAATAGAAATAGTTAGAGGAAACTTAGTATGTGCCTCACACCATGTGGTCCTTACAAAATGGTGTCTCTCGCTGTTCTGAACCTAAGAGAAGCCTGACATGTGGCCTTTACAAAATGGTGTCTCTCCTTGTTCAGAACCCACCACCCCACGTGGGATCCCTCCTTGTTCAGAACTCAGTACCCAACATTCCCCCCTCTTCATATGGACCTGAGTTAAATCTTTGACTCTCCTTGAAGTACCTCATTCTCATCCCTACTAATGGGCACATACCTTAACATAAGCATCTTAATCAGGGAGGTTTTCCAGGGCAATTGAACCACTGTTCATATCATGTGGCAGAATCTTTCAGTCACCTTTCCATCTCATGCCAACTAGCCTTCACCTGCTGCATAGTCTCACAGATGACCCCTGACTTGTTAGCATAGAAACAACATTGTTCCCCCAGAGCCTAGGTTTAAGTCCCCGCATGTTCTGGAGAGCAACTTCAGCTAGGGAGGCAAGTTGTTCTTATAGCATCCAGATAGAAAAAATTATATCTTCTCAAATCGATGTTTACTTGTTGGAAGAATTGTGTAACCTGCATGTCTCCTTTGACAAGGAAGGCCACTCCCACAGTAGTTGCTACAAGAGTTTGAATAAGAAGGGAAATTGCCCTCTTCAAGTGGGGATGATAATTCTGCTCAACTTGTTCCCATTCACCTTCTACCACTAGGTATGAACCATTCTGGACAAATAAAATGAATTTCCATATATATATGTAGGGTTGGTACCCACTTTTTTAACACTTACACCTCAGTAGCAGGAGATCTTGTGGAACATAACTAGAGATCCTAAACTAATCACATAAGTCAAAGTTCTCCAGGGTGAGAGTTTGACCTACAAATCCCCCAGTCATAGTCTGAGTAAGAGGGTGTTCATTCTGCTGGTTGTCCTACAGTCACCACCACAGTCATAGCCACAGTCAGTAGGAACATCAAGACTATCTGCCTTCTGTCCTTGCTCTTGGACAGCTGAATCTGCAAGAGGTTCTTCTTATTCAGGTTGTGACTCCACCCTGAAGACAATGGAGGTCCTGCTTCTTCGGTCCTGCAACTTCAATAGCTGTTGGGATGGAGAGAACAACATACGGCCCCAAAATCTAGTTGCACTGGGTCAGAAAGAGATAAAGAGATGCCTCTCATCTCTAGTGCTAATTCTTTTACCCTTAACATGATTAGAGGAAGCCATAATTTTTGCTCCTTTCCTAATATCACCCATACTCTTTAAATGTTAGTGTTGGGTTTATTTTGTTCTACTTGCCCCAACCTTCGGGATAGATAGGTATAATGTAATTTTCAATTGATGTCAATGGCTGTTGATATAAACATTTCTGACCCTACCCTGATCACCCTACCCTAGGGTGTGACCTGGCAGAATTGTTGTGTATGTAAACATTTGACCTTATCATGATCTGGAATTGTTGTGTATAAGCATTTCTGACCCTACCCTGATCAGTGATTGTACCCTACCCTAGGGTGTGACCTGGCAGCCTGCCCCCACCCTAGGGTAGTACCTGATTCCTTTTCCACCGTTGGGTGGTACCTGATTCTGGGTTATAAAAGCAAGGAGCTGTGGAAAGCGAAAGGTTTTTTTTTTTCTCTTGCAGACCTTCACCCAGGCCATTTGAGGCTTCAACCTCTGCAAGGAATAAAGAGCTATTTTCTTCGGAAGCTTGGCTGTCTTTTGGATTTCTTCCCGCCCCATTCACCTCAGAACCACTGGTTACTGGGTGGTAGACGCATTCTCCAAGCTGGAGGAGAAAGACCTCGTTTTCCCTACCTCCATCAGTGAACCTCTCCTGGGGACGGATTACTACAAATGGCCTCAATTAGTTGAGTTCCCATGGCCCTTCTTGTCCTTATTTCCCTAGAAGCTTTCCTTCTTACCTTCTTGTTCCATATTTTCCCTAGAGATTTCACCACCATACAAGTTACTAAAAGGGAGTGTGACTGAAGGTCTATCTTATGTAACTTCTTCAGTACTGTAGACCCTACTTATAAGAAGGGATAAAATCTTATGCTACCTAATCTCTTAATGAGACAATTAAATGGTTCAGTTTGGCAGTGTCAACACCAGAAAGAGATCAGATCAATTAGATAGAGTAATATTACTTAATCAGATCAGGTTTTGGAGCAGCAAATGGTACTCTCTATCCTTGGGAAGACATAGCTCCATCTGGAATGATAACGCAGAATTTAAGCAACAGAAGCCAAAGCATCATAGCACTATACCTGTTCTCTAAACATTTTTGGAATCTGTGTGACATCACAGAATACTTTCAAGAATACCAATCATTATTCAATATGCTCCTGTTATTTAACCTCAATCTCTTTCAACTATGTTCCCCTAAAAGAGGGCTATGAGGTCCCATTGCTGACCTATAAGATTTCTTGTCTACCTGAGGAGTGATCCTCCACTACAAAGAGGAAAACTTTCTACCTATGTTTATGTAAATCAACATAATATCATGAAACAAGAAAAATACTGAAAGCACCAAGAAAAGAGAAAAGGCAATATTTTTCAATGTATAGAACATACAGAACAACCATTATGCATGTAATTTTAAATTCCATTTGGAAAACCTTGATTTCCTATAAATTTTAAAGGCCCAAATTTTCTAACAGCACTGTGATATAAGTCGAGATCATCTAAGCTCCTTTTCCAATAGAATTTTCTATGCATAATATTAGGTCATTTCTAATTTAGAGATATACTAATAACAATACATTTTGGTCATATTTTTTCTTTTTTTTTCCTTTTTTGGGGGGCACACCCGGCGGTGCTCAGGGGATACTCCTGGCTGTCTGCTCAGAAATAGCTCCTGGCAGGCACGGGGGACCATATGGGACACCGGGATTCGAACCAACCACCTTTGGTCTTGGATCGGCTGCTTGCAAGGCAAACACCACTGTGCTATCTCTCCAGGCCCGGTCATATTTTTTCTAACACAACTCTCAAACCTCTACACATTACTTTCTTCTTTATTTTAACTTTCCACATCCCAATTTGCAATCAATTGCTCTCTTACAGAATATTTTTATGACTTCATTATCTTTCCTGCATAAACATCCATTTACACTCATTTTTCTAACCTTCCCTTCTCTCTTCCTCCTCCAATTGGTGGTCTTTTTGCCTGTCTGTCATAAGCAGAAACATACACCCAGCTTGGAGCATGGGAGAGGGCCTTTGTTGGTTTGGTGCTCCAGCCTCTTCTGAGGAAAGATCAGCTTGCAAAGTTAGCAGCATAGACTCCAACTCAACAGCCCTAGGAAGGAATAGTGAGAATGCTACCAATTTGGAAGCAAATTGCTAAACATTCTTACATCTAGCAGAACCAAATTATCCTTTATGGTACTTGTTAAAAACCTTTAAATGAGTCCTATTTATTTCTCTTCTTTTAGATATTCAAAATTTAGTACATTGAGATTTTCACATTAAAGTTATCTTAAGACGGACATTAAGTATGATGTAATATAGTTGACATAAAATTGAGTTACCTTAACAATATCATGCATTCACAAAATTAACAATATTTCTAAAAAGGTTAACCACAATAATTTGAAACATTTTCCACTCTATTCTTCATTCTTAGAAACCTCTGCATCAGAAAATTTTCTCTGTTAGAAATTTATAAAAGTTCAAATTTTTCTTTCCTTAGCTAGTTATCATTTACTCTTTAGCATATAGACATAAGTCAAAATTACAGAATCTAGTAAAGACCTCTAAAATTAAAACCTTTTTTGTAGCTTACCTGGCTTGAGTTTAAAACAACCAGGACAGAGATGGAAGGCATTGGCAGTGGAAACATTGCACTGGTATGGGGGGTGTTCTTTATTAAATATAACTAAAATACAACTACAAACATGTTTGTAATCATTACGTTTAAATAATGATATTTATAAAAATAAAATAGAACACCCAGATTTTTTTCCTTTCTGAACTCCCAGCCATTAAGGAAACAAAGATTTACTCTCATCTTTCTTTCTCTGACAAATATCTTCTTTGATATGTAAAGAGTCTATCTGAATCACTCTGCCTACCCCTATGATGTGTCATTTGTTCTGCGATTACAGAAAATAAAGTCTAGGAGAAAGGGACTGAGGTATTCCTCTCAGATAACAAATTTAAATCTTAATCAGTGATAAATTTAAAACATGACGGCCAGAGTTTATTACCCTTCTCTACTTCTCCCTGGCCTATCTTTCAGAGAGCAATATCAGACTTTCAGGATATAGAAAGGCATACAGAAAGCTAACACACCTCACAATATTGCTGAACTGAACCAAATTCCACCAACCCTAATGGGGTGGCATTCTCCCTAGAATTTCTTTACATGTACTGACTAGACAAGACAGAGAAAGTACAGAATGACAGACATAAAGACAGCGAGAGGGACTCATACCCCTGGTATGAGTTAAACCCATGAGGTCCCAGGTGGGATTCAAAACCACATATTACCCCTGGTGACACAAAGACAGACACTGGAACCCTTGGTGGGACTCTACTGCATGATATCCATGTGAGACTCAAACCCAGGTATAACCCTAGTGATGATGCTAGTGTACCCCTGAGTGGGACTAGAACCCATAAAACATTTAGTGGGACAACCACATGCTGTTCTCCCTAGTGGTGACCACTGGGTGGCTGCCTCAAGTTCTGTTGAGCAATACTGCTTCCAGTTTCTCCCTCTTGGGTGCCCAGTGCTTTAATCCCTTAGGCCTTGACCTTCCTCCAGGGATCCTCCAGTATGTTCATGAGACATAGGCAGTGTTTCTGGCAACTGATTAATCTTCATTGGATCTCTGGTGACACCCCAAATGTTAGAGTCCAGAGTGGAAGGACGAAACCACACAACTTGAGTAAAATGGAAGAAAACTTTGATCCATCTGTCAAGAGCCCCCAAACCAACTTGTCAGGGTCATTCATAGAAGATGAATCAATATTAGACCATAATATATGAAATTAATTTAATAAATCAAAATATTGCTAGTATTTTGTTCAGGATCTTTGCAATTGTATTAAAAAAGAGGAACATACAAAGACCTGTAATTGTTTCTTTGTTCATTCTCTCTGTCTGGTATCAGACAAATAGTTTCATAGAAACTATTGGGTATTCTTCTGTTTCTTCAACTTCCTGGAAGAGCCTGAAAAGTACGAGCAGTAGCTTATCTTTAAAGGTTTTAAAGAAATCACAAGTAAATCCATCTATGCCTGTAATTTTGTTTTTTTGGAAGAAGTTTGATTACAATTTAAATATTCTCAATCATGATAGTTTTGTTTATATAATCCAGATCATCTTGGTACAAACTTGGGAGGTTTTAGGTGTCCAAAAATTTATCTATTTCTTCCAATATCTCTTATTTAATACAAGGTTTCTCAAAATAATGTCCTTTGTAAGGGAGTTGCTTGCTTAAATAATTGTCCTCTGATCTTTGACTCCAAATTTGTTTTTGCGCTGAATATTTATGCTTTTCTAGCAGACACCAAAATTTTGGACTCAACTTACTAATTTTGCCACTATGTGTCTTTTAACTGGTGTTTTTATTCTGGAGCATTGAGAATGAATATTGTCATGGGGTTTTGTCCAAACTTGTACATTTTGTTGTATTTGTGAAACTGTCTGATTTAAAGTAGATCATTAAGTGGTTCTTTAAAGGTTGGCTTTGAGTCAGTAAAGTTCCTGAGCTGTTGTTATTCACCTGTGAAGTAGAATATCCTTCCTTGAAATCTGGTTGAAGCATTCTTGGCGAGACATACAATTTATTGAGTTTGTTTTCTTTTTTAACTTTTTCCAACACTTCCTTTAGCTCTGGAGAGTTGCTTGTGATATATTTTAAATCTTAAAGACCTTTCTTTGTGTGTAATATCCCTTTTTGATAATGATGCTTTTGTTATTATATCCCTATCTGGGATTTTCATCATTGTGACTAGGATGCCCTCTGTTTTTTTTTATATGTGTCTTTATTAGTTGTTACTCTTTGGTTATTCAGGATATGGTTCAAGCACTCTTCAGTTCTGGATACTTCTTAGCAATCATGTATTTGTTACCTCTTTATTGGGGGTTTCTTCCTACCTCTCTGTGACCCCAATGTTGTTCCTGTTGAATTTTCCCAAAAGTCTATTGTTTTCTGTTCACTTATTTTGATGATAATTTTTATCTTCTAGTCATTTGTTTTAAGGCTCTTTTCCAATTTTTTCTGTTTTATGGAGGTGTTATGCAGCTCATTTTTCATCTCATTAATTCTGTCCTCTGTCACTGTTACTCTGCTGGTATGGCTTTACAGTGAAGTTCTCATTTCACCTACCAAGTTTTTTAGTGCTACCATTTTGGTTAGAAATTTTCTCAATTCTACTCTCATAACCTCTTGAGTGCTATTTGCTGTTCATTTGGTTTGTTCAATGATTTCTTTGAGTTCTTTGAACATCAACTACATTGTCTCCAAAGTCCTTATCAGAGATTCTATTCAGTGGTACTCAAACTACAGCCTCTGGGCCACATATTATATTTGTTCCCTCTTTGATTCTTCACTTCAAAATAAGAAATATGCAGTGTGCATAGGAATTTGTTGATATTTTTGTTTTTAGTATAGCCTGGTCCTTCATCAGTCTGAGAGACAGTGAACTGGCCCCCTGTTTAAAAACTGGGGGGACTTTTGTATAGTTGGATGATGTTGGTTGAATCATTGGAACTACCATTTTCTTTCACTATGTGTGGTTGGATTCTACACTGTCTTCCCATTGTGACCTCTGCAGTGTATGGTGATTTTTTTAGTATTGTGGTGAGGGTTCCATGACTAAGAGCAATGTAAAGCTAGGAAGCAAATCAACCTCACTGCAGCTTCACTGCCCTGATTGACTGTCTCACAGCCATACTGCTGCATACTTGCCTGTAAGGCTTAGCTTTAGTTCTCTCCCTCAACACTAATGTCTTTCCCCTTTGATCAAATGGCTCTGGGCTACCTGAAATGTCCGAGTTCTGCTGCTCAGATTCTGACCTTAAAGGTGACTAAGGAGACACTCCCAGACAATCTCCTAGCAAGGGCAACTTCATCTCCATGCCACAACCCAGTGTTAGCAGCCTAATAGTGCCACTATTGGTATGGCTTAATGAAGCCCTCCAGTTGCAACCTGACTCCTGCTTCTTTCATCAGTACTGAGATCTGCATGCCAACCTCCACTACATTGATGAGTCATGCCACTGTCACAATTCCAACTGCTGCTGCAATTTTCCACAATTCCCAGTTTTTCTGCAGGATCATTTCAGGGCAACTCTCATGTTGTCTCTGTTAAAAAAAAAAACAACATGCCCACTGTCGCTTCTTTCAGCTCAGCCCATTATCTCTAGGGCCAATCTGCCACCATTGTTTATTTTTCCAAGTGATCTCAATGCTTAATATTCAGTCTAGTGATCTGCCTTTGGTACTGCTCCAGGTGTCTGATTCCATTGCTAGGCTCAGGAGTTTTGGGAATTTTACACTTCTGTCACTCAGGCACTAGTAGGACTAGGTGTCTTCAAACTCCTCTGTACTGCTGCCCTAGAGCTGCTGCTGTCTCTGTCATTTTTTCTGAGTTCAGAGTTTATTTATTGGATCATAACTCTGCTGCATATACTATTCTTTTACTAGCAATGACTTCGTCAATCACTTGTGTCTCAATTCTCTCTTGTGGGGGTCTGTGTGTACAAAGAGTTTATGTTCCATAGAGAAACCTCAAATTTTTCAACGTGGCAGTTTGCAAAGTAAATCAAGGAGCACAGCACAATTTTTTCAGAGAGCTGGAGAGAAATTTAATCTCCCTACAAACAATATCTCCTTGGGAGGGGAAGAAACTCAGACCTCTTTTATACACTAAATACAAAAGTAAAATCAAAATGAATTCAAGACCTTGATATTAGTTCTAAAACCATAAGGTACTTAGAGGAAAACATAGTCAAAACTCTCCATGACTCTGAAGTTAAAGGCATCTTCGAGGACAAAACATCATTGATCAAGGAACTGGAAACAAAGATAAACAAATGGGACTACTTTAAATTAAAAAGCTTCGGCACAGTTGGATGCCCATATGATGCTATTTGCAAACTGCCTTGCAGTTGGCACCCCTAGAGCAACTCTTCCAGGGATTCTCCTTGAAGTGAAAGCTTAAGAAATACTGATCTTGAGGATGGGAAAGACAGCACAAAGATGGATGCCAATTACCCAAGATTAATGATTTATGTCAGGATAGAATCAGGGTCATCCCTTCTCCTTCACAGAGACCTCTGGATAAAGGAGAGAATATCTATCAACCACCATAATTTACCACAGTATTGTTCCATAAATATTCCTAAAGCACCAATATTTATGTTTATCTTCCTTCAGGTGCCTCACTTTCACTTGGATAGTCTGCTATGTCCCTTTTCCTGTCACCCTACATATATCTCAGTTCTTCTTTCATTGTTAAATTACAATAAAGTGTATCTGGTCATAGCCCGGGACCCATTCTTTCCTGCTCATCAGTTGTGGAAATATGTTCAGTTCCAAATGCACTGGGAGGATGGAAGTTGACCCTCACTTTCTGATGGGGTCATAATTCTGATGCCTGGAAAGGAATCTCTGAAGGTAGAAGATACGCATTTGGTAGACCTCTGCACAAATAGATAAGTGGGATAACAAATTTTCTGTGGGCCCTAGAAGGTTAGAACCCTGTCCTTACCTCTCTTGCTAAGATGAGGTCTCTCTGCTAATAATGAGCAGACTCTGGAAACAACCAAGATGCCCTTCAGCAGATGAATGGCTAAAGAAACTGTGGTACATATACACAATGGAATAGTATGCAGCCATCAGGAGCGATGAAGTCATAAAATTTTTCTAAACATGGATGGACATGGAATCTATTATGCTGAGTGAAATAAGTCAGAGGGAGAGAGCAAGACACAGACTAGTCTCACTCATCTATTTTAAGACAAATTAAAGACACTATTGT
>PVKC010051046.1:0-10479 GCA_004027635.1 Crocidura indochinensis
AGTGAGACTATTCTGTGTTTCTCTCTCTCCTTCTGACTTATTTCACTCAGCATAATTACATGTACATCCATGTATAGAAAAATTTCATGACTTCATCTCTCCTGATGGCTGCATAATATTCCATTGTGTATATATACCACAGTTTCTTTAGCCATTCATCTACTGAAGGGCATCTTTCTTGATTGCAGAGTCTGGCTTTTGTAAATAGCGCTGAAATGAATGTCGGTGTGAGAAAGAGAGTTTTGAATTGTATTTTTGTGTTCCTAGGGCATATCCCTAGGAGTGGTAGAGCTGGATCATATGGTAGTTCAATTTCCTTTTTTGAGGAATCTCCATATTGCTTTACATAAGGGCTGGACTAGACAGTGACAATGCCTCCTTCTAGATCACTGGATAGCTTAGTACCTAGGATACTTACATAGGTGAGAAGTAAACACTACATAGTACTTTACCATTGCCTAAATATCTTTGGGTATAAGCTTCTCTTATAGTGAAAGGGTGAATACTTTTGTGGTCAAGGCTTTTAATGCTGAGATGATAAAGACTAAACACCATCAACCCTCAAAACCTGAGATTTCTGTTTGAAAAGTTAGTTAGTTGGACAGTGAAGATAAAAAAGTTTATAATGACACTGCCAGTTCATGGAAGTAATATGATAACTTGAGAAACCTTGGGGTGACCTTTGATGGTTGGCTGGGGAAAAGCAGGGGCATCTAGGATTTAGCTTGTGTTACTGTTGCTCAAGTCATTTTCACCTGCACCACTCAGTGTGGAAAACATTTGTGCAATGGGGACTTGACCTCAGGTTTCTCAAAATGCATGCGATTCCTGGTTTCCAAGGAGATGGTGGCAGTAAGGTTAGCTATCGTCATGTAGTTGTCTGTGCCTGGGGAATGTATTAGAATTGTGCATGTGAGCAACTATACTATTCTTCCTAGAGGAACTGATATTATTTTCTTTGGTGCTGGGTTAGTTGGGGAATTAAAAAGGGCAAAGGGCATGCCTTGGTTTTTGAAATGGTCAAGTCTCTCTTGAATTGAAGGAAAATACTAGCAGAATATAGACATAATTGAGGAAGATTGCTAACTTAAAATCTGTGTAAACTTTGTTACAAATTAGAAACTATAAGTAGGAGAATAATATTATAAAGAGAAAGAGTTTTGGCAATAAACTACAGTATCTAAATGTGTTGTGAGCCAACACTTACTTGGATTACCTCAGCTATACTAGATATCCATTGGAAAGTGGTCATTAGGGTACTATCTGTGTTCCATTTTTAAGATGAGGGGAGGAATTTTAAAGGGCTTACCACTTAAGTGGCAGAAAAGAAAATAGAAGTGAAAATCTATTATGCTGAATGAAATAAGTCAGAGAGAGAGAGAAAGACGCAGAATGGTCTCACTCATTTATGGGTTTTAAGAAAAATGAAAGACATTCTTGCAATAATAATTTTCAGACACAAAAGAGAGGAGGGCTGGAAGTTACAGCCCACTGAATGAAGCTCACCACAAACAGGGATGAGTTTAGTTAAATAACTACATTGTGAACTATCCTAACAATGAGGATGTATGAGGGAAATAGAAAGCCTGTCTAGAGTACAGGTGGGGGTAGGGTGGGGAGGAGGAAGATTTGGGACATTGGAAATGGGAATGTTGCACTGGTGATGGGTGGTGTTCTTTACATTGTTGAATCCTAAACACAATCATGTTTGTAATCAAGTTGTTTAAATGAAATATATATTAAAAAAAAGAAACTGCAAGGCCAAAAGCAGGATTGAGACAGCAGTTCAATGGTGGTGAAGGTGCAGTAACTTTGTTCAACAAAACAATAAACATTAATAAATTAAAAAAATCAGGAAGAGTGACTGGAGAGAGTACACTTTTGTCTTATATGCTCAGACCAGTGTTACATTCCTAGCACACCGTAATGTCTCCCCAGTTCCACCAAGTGTGATCCCTAAGCACAGAGGCAGGAGTAATCTCTGAGCTTCACTGGGTATTGTACTCTCACACTTCAAGGAAGTAAGAAGCACGGAGAACTCCATCACTGGTGTTAAAAAAAAACAATTTAAAAGGGAGTTTGGTTAACACCTTAATCCCTGCACTATCTCTCCTTAGGGTGCATTCTATTTGATGTTTCTATTTTCCAACATGATGTTCAGTGGAACTATTAAAGAGACATATTCTATTTTTGAGAAAGGGGGACACTTCAGTACCTCTGGGTATACTTAGGTGGAAAAACAGTACAACTTTGAGATCAAAACGAGAGAAAAAGACAGATACAGAGTGAGAAAAGGAGAAAAGGAGATCAGTTTAAGCCTTATAAATCCTCTTTTCAAAGACAAGAATGTAACAAAGACTGTTGAGGAACAAAGGACCTCAAAGCATTATTGATATACATACCAATATTTAGGTAATAGGTAAGTTATGTGACAAATATATTACAAAATGTATAGAAGAGAGCAGAATCAATCAAGAAGTAGTATGTGGCTCCACATCATTAATCATCAGGGAGATGCAAATAAGAACAGCAATGGGATATAAACCCACATCACAGAGATGAGCACATTTAAACAAAGAACAAGAACAAGCAGTACTGGTGTGGATGTTGAGAGAAAGAGACTCTCATTCACTGCTGTTGGGAACGTTGATTGGTCCAGCCTTTTGAAAAAAAAAATAGACATTCCTCAAAAAACTAGAAATTGAACTTTCATTGAATTCAGCAATACTGATCCTGGAAATAGACCCTTGGGGGGTCAAAAACATAATGAAGAATAGTCATCTGCACTATTAAAAAACTGGACTCTAGAAACAAGCCAAGTGTCTGATAAAAATGAGCAGATAAAGAAATTATGGCATCTCTACACAATGTAATACTATGCAGCTGTTAGATAAATGAAGTCATGAAATTTGCTTATACATGGATAGATATGGGAAGTCTCATGCTGAATGAAATGAGCCAGAGAAAGACAGACAGAATGATCATACTCATTTATGATTAATAAAATAGTTTGAGAATAATATTCAAAGACATTATAAAGGGGGTACAGTTAGAACAGAGACGGGACCCCTATGACAATAGTAAATGATAACTCTGGAAAAGAACTGAATGCTGAAAAGAGGTAAAGTCATATGCATGATATACTTTTAGTACTAGTATTACAAAGCACAATGCCTAAAAGGCGTAAAAGAGAAGAGAGGGGTCAGAGTGATAGCACAGTGGTAGGGAATTTGACTTGCATGGAGCTGACCTGGTACCTACCCAGTTTTGATCCCCGACATCCCTCTTGGTCCCCATGAGCCTGCCAAGAGTGATTTATGAGTGCAGAGCCAGGCATAACCCCTGAGCGCTTTGGGTGTGGCCCACCCCCCCAAAGGGAAGAGAGAGTGAGAGAAGAAAGAAGCAGGCTTGGGACAAAGGACAGGAGGGAAACTAGTGTTAGGAAATGGACAGTAATGAAAGGATGAGTATTAGAAACATTGTATGATTGAAACTCAACCATCACCAACTTTTTTTTTGTTTTTGTTTTTGGGTCATACCCAGCAGTGCTCAGGGGTTACTCCTGGCTCTATGCTCAGAAATCACTCCTGGCAGGCTCAGGGGACCATATGGGATGCTGGGATTCGAACCATTGACCTTCTGCATGAAAGGCAAACGCCTTACCTCCATTCTATCTCTCTGGCCCCATCAAGAACTTTTTAACACTGTATTTAATTAACTGTGATTCAATATACTTTTTTAATTTTTTATTGAGATCAATGTTAATTACAAGTCTTTCACAATTATATTTCAGGTACATAGTGACAGTGAATTTGGGCCATTCCCGCCACCATTGTTGACCTCTCTCCACCATAGGTGCCAGCATGAATTCCATACATCCACCCCTAGTACCCTGGACTGCTAGAGTAACAGGTTCCATTTGTGAATAGCTTGTTATAGTTTGGATAGTTTGGGTCTATTGATTCTATTGTCTTGACTTTAGTTTGGGTATTTGGGTCTGACCATTTTTTATTTCCTCTTTGCCCCTCGGTCCCCTCCACATTTTTTTTCTTAATTTGTAGGAAGACATAGAAATATCAGGCAGAACAAAATGATTCAGGTTCCATGATTCTATAAATTCTTTATCTAGAAGCTATAAATATAAATACAATTAAAATAAGATAAAAGAAAAAATAAACAGAATATAATGCAATAAAATAAACAAAAATAAGGAAGCAGATGTGGCAAGTTTTTATTATATTGTTTATTTATTTATGCTTGCATAGGTGCAGTAAACATTGGGGAAATTGGAAAGGAAATTCTCTTGGACTAAGAGATACTGGTTGTCCCTTGAAATATACTGTCATGAGATCAAATACAGGCTCTAGACTTGTTATTTTTCAAACCCCAAGGTCTTTTTTTTATGGTGCCAGGAAGTGTTCTGCTCAGTCATGGTTGTGAAAGTCAGTCCTCTGTAATTAGAGATCTTGGTTTTTGCACAGATCCTAGGGTGAAGCTTAGGATAGAACCTTTCTTTATGATCTCAGAAAAAGTTTTGCTATGTCGCAGTTGTATTCAGTCTTCTATAATTAGTCATCTTTTTTTTGCACAGATCCTAGGATGGAGGGACCTTTGATTTCATCTCACTGTTAGGTGGTGAGGTAGGGCAACCTGCCCTTAGATCAAGTTGTTGCTGTTTCCTCATTGTCAGTGTGTCATATGGACCTGCCTAGGAGGACGTTGGTGCTAGAGCTGTATTAAGGCCTCTCCAGGGGGGTCGGGGGTTTGATTTCTTGTACTTGTGCAGGGAACGGTGCCAGTTCTGAGGTTGGGATCTGGGGTTCAGGGTTGGTCAGTTGATGTCCAATCACATGAGATCTAAGTCAAGTCCCCATGACAAATGTTCAGGGTGGAAGGCATCCCTTTTAATTCTTTCAATATTTTTCAAAAGGAGCAATTTGCATGAACACACATTGAGGTTTCTGCGAATAATGAGAAAGCATTCACTCCATTGCTCCCAATTAATCAGAAATATCTGGAAGCTAATGTGACATAGCAGAACTAGCTATTAAATGAATTGATCTACTCAATCACTCATGCCCTTATTTATAGAACTAAGGACAAGGAAGGGAAGAATTTGAGGAGGTGATGTAAGATGTCCTGCGTCTCGGCAAGTTTAGTGGGATGGAGTTCTTCACAAGAAGAAAGCAGGAGCACAGGTGGCTGAACGGAATAATATTGAAAAAATAATAACCACACACAGAGTATGTGGGGTCAACACATCTTCTAGCAGGAGTGCGATGAGTTTATTTTCAAGACAGAGGTTTTTTATAAGGGTAAGCCAGTCACCGGTGTTAAGGATGATAATTACCCTAAAAAAGCAAAGTTACTCGAAACAGTTTTTATCAATTAACCTCAAGTTGCCCCAGAACTTCAGCTGCAAGAACATAAAAAAGAAAAAAAACATTGTTTTAACTTATAAGTTCCAAAAAGGGGGGTTCTCTTGTAATCTTTGGTGCTGGAATTTCTTTAGCCAAATTATTTAAACGAGACCACATTTTTTCCTTAAGATTTATAAAGGAGAGATAGTCAAATGACTGAAAATGCAATGCCAAGCATCTCTAATGAAATTCCTCAACCATCCACACAGGGGAAAAAAGACATCCACAGTGGGCCTTTTGAGGAATCCCGTGGGGGTTATTTCAGTTCACCCTACCAGGAAAATCTGAGTATACATCTGGTGGGCTGAATTCCCCTAAAATTTATAGAGGCGTGGCAGAGTTGGACAAGAAGTAACAGGTGGGGGAAGTCCTCAGGTATATTAGTAGCATGAGATTCAAGGTAAAGCAACTAAACTTAAAATTTACCTGTCAAGGAGTCAGGCTGAATGTTGGTAGGGAAATTAGGGGTATTGCTGGAAGGTAATTGACACAGGATAGGTTTGGTATTGAAAATTGTACTGAAATTCATCTATAAATAACTTTGTAAATCATGGTGCCTCGTTTTTTTAAAATAAAAAAATAAACTAAAATAAGGGAATTTAAATAAGCTATGATGCTAAATCTATTGATGGCAATGAATGTGGACAAAGGGTATTTAAGAAAAATATATTGTTGCAATACTGCATGTATGCTACAGTGAATGGTGAGTGAGATGTCATCTCTTAGCAATAGCTCAAGCACCAGTAATCTTGCATATTGACAGTGCATAGCTGAAATCCTCCATAAAAATAACCTGCAGGGCCAGAATGATACAACAGTGGGTAGGGCCTTTGATTTGCATGCAATCAGTCAGGTTTGGTCCACAGCATCCCGTATGCACTCCTGATTACTGCCAGGAGTAATTAATTTTTTAAATAATAAATTTCTTTATTTAAACAGCATGGTTATAGAAATATTCATAGTTGGTTTTCTTAGCACAGAACTAGGAATTACACTTGAGCTCCAAGATTGTGAGTTAATAAGAAAATATCCTTCATACATATATCCCTCTTTCCCTCAAAAGTGTTGTGAAGAACATTCCCCCCAACAAACATCCTTCATGTCAAAATCCTTTTCAGAATGTGCATTCAGAGGAACTAAATGTGAGCTTTATGTGAGCTCTTTCCAGTTTGTGTTCCAGGACATGATACTAAAATGGGGTTTCCAATTGGATACTTGTTGACCATCTAACCATGAGAGCACAACCTCTGCCACAAATTAGTCAACATGTCTATGGGTAAGGATGATCAATTCAAAACATATACTAGTATGTTGCGTGTTTCAATGTTTGACATATACGAAGGGAATAGTAGTTATAGAAGCTAGGAAATGAATTGGTTAATATCTGGTTTATTAATAATTGAATAAAGACATCACAAAGCTGGAAATGATTGAACACTAGATGGTTAGTGTGCATGCTAAAGAACTTCCTTAGCAGCAGTGTATAAATAGACTTATCTCATTTAGCCCGAGGACTTACAAAACTGGTCAGATAATGTACTTAATTATAAAAGCAACAGAGCAGAGAGTGTTGATTTCTCAGCTTTGACAAGTTGCCTGTGACAAGGCCAGGACAATGATTCCAAAGAAGCAAAGCTCCAAGAAATGAGAGGAAAATGGGGTAATACATACAAAAATGAACTGAGCCAATCTTCCATGGTAAGAATTGATTCTTTCTGTTATTTATTTATTTATTTATTTATTTATTTATTTATTTATTTATTTATTTATTTATTGGTGTGGTCCCTCAAACAAAAATGTTCAATTAATCAGTTTGTTTTCATTTTGGGGACTCATTATGCTGTGCTCAGAGCTTAATCCTAGCTCTAAGCTCAGTGATCAATCCTGGTGGGTCTTTAGAGACTATATGGGGATGCTGGGCATAGTATCTTGTTGGTCAAATGCAAGAAAAGTGTCCTCCCCACTGTAGTATCAATCTAGTTCCCAACAAATTGGAGTCTAGAGTTATTCTCATGACAGTATACCTCAAGGGCAGAGAAACTCTGTATCTCTTGTATCTCTTAGGCCAAGGGAATTCCCTTTCTAATCTCCCCAGTATTTATTGTGTCTTTGCAAAAAAAAGCATAAATTAATTGTTTTAATTGTTATTTTTTGTGCACTGTTTTGTTTTTATTTCAGGACCATGGTTATTGTTTGGTTGTTGTCTTCATTGCTGAGGTGCTTTTCGGGTTATTTGTTTGATTTTTTTTTTGTTTTGTATTGATGTTATGTTTTTCTTCCCTTTTCCCCTTTCTCTCTTAAATCAATATTTATAGCCTCTAGAAGGACTTGTCCGATTCTTTGCTTGTTTGATTTTTATTTATTTATTTATTTATTTTTGGTTTTTGGGCCACACCCGGTGATGCTCAGGGGTTACTCCTGGCTATTCGCTCAGAAGTCGCTCCTGGCAGACACGGGGGACCATATGGGGAACTGGGGGATCGAACTGCGGTTCGTCCTAGGTTAGCACAGGCACCTTATCTCCAGCGCCACAGCCCGGCCCGCTTGTTTGATTTTTGTCATTCCTTTTTTTCTTTCTTTCCTTCAAACAGAACCACATAACTTGAACCATTATGTTCTGCCTGAAAAATTGAGGGGGAAATAATGGAGCATACCAAGATCAAACAGTCGTATGGATATTGAGTAGAAATAAAGAAAAGTGATCAAACTTAGGTAGCAAATCCAAAGCCAATAACAACAGAATCGATACCCAATCTACAAAAAGCTAGCCACAGAGGAGACCACTCACACTAGCAGTCCCGGGGGCAAAGGAGAGGGATATGGGATGCATGCTGGGAACATGGGGTGGAGGGAGGACAACATTGGTGGTGGGAATGCCCCTGATTTAATATCATTATTTACCTAAAATACTATTGTGAAAGATTTGTAATACACTTTGGTCAAAATAAAAAAGCTATTAAAAGGAAAAAAATAAAATTCTTGTGTAAGGCAAGAAAAAGCAAACTGTGTCTATTTCCTTCATTCCTAGAATACATCACCATCTACTTTCTTTTTCTTTTCTTTTTTTATTTAAACGTAATTGTTTCCAGGTTGTTCATAATACAGTTTTTTTCCCACAGATAGATGTTCATGACTGAGTTGCAATCTTACAGTGGAAAACAAATTTTAGCAGTGTGCATTTTCTGCCACTAATGGCAAGAGTTTTCCTCTCAGCCTCCCTTCACTCCTACCCACCTTCTCTTGCCTGCCTCTGGGGAAGACATTTTATTCACTCTCTCCAAAAGTTGTCTTGCTCTCCCCGTCTGTCTTTTCTTTTGTGATTTTGTGGTTTGAACTACTGCAAACAAAGGGGTGCCATGAATGCCCTTTCCATATTGAACCCTGTCTAATTGTGATCTCTGCTCTTTGTGGCCAGCTACCTACCATGGAATGATCCTCCTGATTTTGATATCTATTGTCTCTGGACAGCATCCCCACACTCTTTTATTTTCCTTATATCCTAGTGATGAGTGAGGTTATTCTATGTTTATCCCACTCCCTCCCTCTGACTCATTTCTCTCAGCATATTGCTCTCAGTTCCATCCGTGTAAAGCAAGATTCATGACTTCATTTTTACGAATGGCTGAATAATTTTCCATTGTGTAGATATACCATAGTTTCTTTGATCACTCACCTCTTGTTGGGCACCTTATTCGCTTTCATATTCTGGTATTGTAAATAGTACTGCAATGAACGTAGGTGTGCAGAGGTCATTTTGTATTGTGTTTTTGTGTTCCTAGGTTATATCCCTAGGTGTGGTATTGCTGGATCATATTGAAGCTCAATTTCCAAATTTTTAAGTAATCCATATTTTTCTTCCAGAAAGGTTTCCCACCAGCAGAGAATGAGTCTTTTTTCCCACATCCATGCCAGCCTTGGTTGTTCTTGTTCTTTGTGAAGTGTGCTATTATCTGTGGTGTGAGATGATACCTCATTGATTTGATTTGAATCTCCCTGATGGTTAGTGATGTGGAATAATTATTTTTATGTGCCTTTTGGCCATCTGTATTTCTTCTTTGAGGAAGTGTTTATTTTTTATTCCCATTTTTATTGTATTAGAGGTTTTTATTTCCTTGCTTACTTCTATTAATACCTTATATAACTTAGATACTAGCCCTTTATCAGGTTTATATTGGATGAGTATTTTCTCCCAATTTGTATCCTAGTTACTGTTTCCTTTGAAGTCCAGAAGCTTCTCAGTATAATGTAGTCCCATTTGCTTTGTATATAATTTCCCTTTGTGATTATGCTGCTTTCAGTATTCTATACTATAAGTGGTTTTCATCACTGTGACTATTATATGCCTTGGGTTGCTTTTTTGGGATCTTTTTAGTTGGTATTCCAGAATACGGTTGCATGCAACCTTTAATTCTCAGAATTCCTCAGTAATTATGTCCCTGACTGCTGACTTTTTATTGGAGATTTCTTCCTAGGTCTCTGGGACAACAATGATTCTTATGCTATTTCTATTGAGCTTATTCAGAATTCTATTGTCATCTTTTTGCTTTCTTTGAGGATTTTTCCCTAGCCTATTATGTTTTATGGAGGTGTTATGCAGTTCATCTTCGATGTCAATGATTCTTTCCTCAGAGGTTGTTACTCTGCTGGTCAGGCTTTCCAGTAAGGTTTTCATTTCACCATCAGGTTTTTCAGCCCTAATATTTCTGTTCCAAGTTTTTTCATTTCTACTCTCATATCCTCTTGAAACTTTTGGGCTGTCCATTCCATCATTTTTCTAAGTTAACATTAATAGCATTTTCTCTCTAAAGTCCTGATCAGAAATGTTATACAGGTGGCAGGTGTTTGCTTGGTATCCAGAACTAGCTTCTTCAATCACAGATGCAGTGGAGTTCTGAGTCATTTTTCCACTGTGAACTTTGATGTACAGTACTCTTATAATGTGTTGTGGTACAGTTCTTTGACTGGAAGAAATACACAGCCACAAAGCAAAGCAGAGTGGCTTCACTCTTGCTAGTTTCACTCCGCTGAGCTCAAGCTGGGGATTTTCCCATTGTAAATA
>PVKC010051047.1:0-10483 GCA_004027635.1 Crocidura indochinensis
ATCCTCAAGTTTTCTACCTAACCCTACCTGCCAGAAGGCATAGGTCCCCTCCACCTTACCCAATTTCAGCAAAGTTTACCCTCTCCCTTTACCTGTCAGAAAATGTGGACAAGTGCCACTATTCTGTCCTGAGTCAGATTGCCCGGCCCCCTCTACCTGTCAGAAGATGTGGTTCACCTCCATGAGCACATGTCCCAGCCATGGTAATGGCGGTCAGGCCTGGGTCAGATTCCTATTTTAATTTTTCTTGTTGATTGATTTACAGATGTTAAATTATTCTTGCATTCCTGGGATGAAACCTACTTGATCATGGTAAATGACCTTCTTGCTGAGGCATTGGATCCTAGTTGCCAGAATTTTGTTGAGGATATTGCATTTGTGTTCGTCAGGGATATTGGTCTGTAATTTTCTTTTTCGGCAGATACCAAAACCTGTCTGGTTTTGGTATCTAGGTGACGTTGGCTTCATAAATACTATTTGAAAGTGTTTCCGGTTTTTCAATTCCATGAAAGAGCCTAGCAAGGATTGGTAGTAGTTCCTCTTGAAAGGTTTGAAAGAATTCATTAGTGAATCCATATGGGCCTGGGCTTTGTTTGGGGCTGACATTTTATTACCATTTTAATTTCCTCAATAGTGATGTGGGTATTTAGATATGCTTCATCCTCCTTATTCAACTGTGGAAGGTTATAAGTGTCCAAAAATTTATCCATTTCTTCCAGGTTCTCATGCTTTGTGGCTTAGTGTTTCTCAAAGTAGTCTTTCATGACCCTTAGAATCTCTTCAATATCTGTAGTGATATCCCTTTTCATTTCTAATCTGGTTTATCAAGTTTCTCTCTCTTTCTCTATTTCTTTGTGAGTTTTGCAAGTGAGTTATCAATCTGCTTTTGTTGATCTTCCAGATTACTTTTTTTTGCATTTCCACTTCATTGATTTATGTTCCAAGCTTTGTTTTTTCCTTTTGTCTGCCTATTTTTGGCTTCTTTTGTTGATCATTTTCTAAGTTTATAAGCTGTGCTATTAAGTTATTCATCTAGGCCCCTTCTTTCTTCCTGATGTGTGCTTTCAAAGCTATACATTTTTCTCTCAGTACTGATTTTGCTGTGTCTCATATGTTCTGATAATTTGTATCTTCATTGTCATTTATTTCCAGGAATCTTTTGATTTTCTCTTTGATTTTATCTCTGACTCACTGGTTGCTCAGCAGTGTGCTGTTTAATTTCCAGGTGCTAAAGTTTTTCTTCTGTGTCCCTTTGTAGTTCACATCTAATTTCAGAGCCTAGTGATAGCAAAGGTAGTCTGCCCAATTTTTATCATCTTTATTTATGGAGGTATGTTTTATGTGCCAGCATGTGGTTTATCCTGGAGAATAACCCAAGTGTATTGGAGAAGAATGTGTATCCAGGTTTATGGGGATGTAGTGCCATATATACATATATACATACATATATACATACATATATATGTATATATGGCACTACATCCCCATAAACCTGGATACACATTCTTCTCCAATACTATATATACTAGACCTCTCTCTTCCATTTCTGTTTTCAAGGCTAGTATATTTTTGTTGGGTTTCAGTCTGATTGACCTATAAAGTGTTGACAGGGCTGTATTATGGTCTCCCACAATTATTATGTTACTATTGATATCTTCTTTCAAATTTGTAAATAATTGTATTAGATATTTTGCTGGTCTCTCATTGGGTGCACATATGTTTAGTAGTGTGATTTCTTTCTGTTGCAAATATCCCTTGATTAGTACGAAATGTCCACCTTTGTCCCTTACAATGCTCTGTCTGACTGTGCCTGTCATTTAAAGATATACCACATGATTTGCTCATTGAACTAGGCTTTAGTGTTTCTTCTCACTAGAGTAGAAGCTTCCAGAATGCTGATATTTTCTATGTTTGCTCCATTGCCACTGTATCCCTGGATCTCAAAAATGTATCTGACTTTTAGGTGATTTCTACAGTAAGATGTTGAATGAATTTGAGTTTATTTTCCCTTTACACTTTGTACTTTATAAGGATTTACCTTTCTCCTCATCTATTTTTCCTCATATCTTGCTTATTTTCAAATTGAGTTTTAGCTTTTGGGGGCCTTCCCTTTGATTTGTTATTTATGCTTTTCAAGTGACAAAATTTGCTACCAAATTTTAATTTTGATGGTCATTTTTAGCTAAATCCAACTAGAAGCAGCTTTATCCTGCAAAATAATAATGCGATTATAAGCTACTAATTTCAGACTGACGTTCTGCATTATTTTCATAATTTGGAGGAGAATGACTTACCAAGGAATGTTCAGGACATCTGTGGAACCCCTGAAATTTTGAAAATGTGCACCTCAGCCAACCAAACCAATGCAATGCAAGTGCCTGAAGATGCCATTTGGACCACCATGACAGAGATCAGTTGGACCATATTTCCTGTGTTTAAGGGCCTTGAGGACCACAGTGTTGAGGAGATCATGAAGTTCTAGGAATTGAACCGGGTAGGCATGTCTGGATGTTCAATGTTAAAGCTAAGAAGAAAAGTACCCATCTCTCTCCAGATGTTCACAGTTGTTTCTACAGAGTTATAACATTCTATTCCTTCTTTTTAGTCTGGTTTTTTTTTTTTTTGGTTTTTGGGTCACACCCAGCAGTGCTCAGGGGTTACTCCTGGCTCCATGCTCAGAAATTGCTCCTGGCTGGCAGAGGGGACCATATGGGGCACCGGGATTCGAACTGATGACCTTTTGCATGAAAGGCAAACGCCTTACCTCCATGCTATCTCCCGGGCCCCCTTGTTTCTTCTCTTGATTTTTTCATTCCCTAACTCCTCCTCTAGAGTCTATTAATCCCTTGAATTTTACCTTAATTCGTGCCAATAAGAGAGCAATGAGACTGTCGATATAATATATGTATTTATTATTTTATCTTCCCTTTCCTTTACCTCTGTGTAGTCTTTATAATCAATGATTATAATTATATAATTATAAATTATAATTTATAATGTCTGTCTTAGTCATTTCATAAGTCATTCCTACCAAATGGATCTACCAGTAAACTTCATTTTGATCCTTATCTTGTCTTTGTGAATTTTATTTACTCCACCTTTGAGTTCCTTTTTTTTTGTCTAGTTAACTCAGTTATTTTTTCCTTATTTTTCCTTATTTTTAGAAGTCCTGTTCTGCTTGTCTATTGTTGTAAAGGTCATCTCCTTTGATTTGAGCTTTAAACTAAAACAATAAAAAATAGCTAGAAAGTAACAATATCCACAATTATTCATACAGAGCAGGGTGTGGGATGGAAGAAGCAGAAACAGGAATAAGGGACAAAACCAAAGATTTTTATATTTTCTAAACTCCTTACTCAGCTCTTATCTTGTTTAAAAAATACAAAATTTCTTTATTGATCTGGTTTCATTCCTTATAAAGCTAAAGATAAGATAGTGCTTCAAAGTAGGATCCTAGGCAAGAGCAGAATGTCTTCATGAAGTTTACAGCAGAGAATAGAAGAACAAGTTGTGTACAAATATGGAAGAATGGAGAGTGGATCTGACCCTAGGCTAGTAACTGACTAAGTCAAGATAGGGGACCACTATTTTAATAAATGTAAGTGATATTTTTATTTATGAAAATAAATTAATTTATTTTTACACAGTAAAGTATAAAGTTGTTTCTTCCACGTCTTCTGGAAGGAAGAGTCAAGTAATACTGCAAAGGGAATGAATACAAGGGACAGAAATGGGTCATTTTCAGTGTGGGGCTGATATCCAGAGATGAGCACTAAGAGGACTAGTCTATGCTAGGCAGCTTGCGACAAAGAGTACAGTTAGAGTAGAGAAGGTCTAATACAAAAGGGACATTCATGGTACCCCTTCATTTGCAAACCTCAATGTCAAATAAAATGTCAAAAAAGAAAAGAGAGAGGGAGAAAGAGAGAGGAAGAGAAAGAATGAAGTAAAATGCCTGCCCCAGAGGCTTGTGGGGAGGGTGGATGGGAAGAGGGCTTTAGTTAGGGTGAGAAGGAAACTATTGATATTAGTGGCAGGAAATGCGCACTGGCGAAGGTTATTATACATTTTATGACTGTAAATCAGTCATAAACAACTTTATCTGTAGAAAAAAGTAACTATTATGATCAACCTTGTAACTATGGTGTTTAAATTTAAAAAAAAATATTTTTAAGGGCTGGAGAGCTAGCACAGCAGTAGAGCAAGTGCTTGACCCAGGACAGACCTGAGTTCGATTCCTGGCATCCCATATGGTCCCCCAAAGCCAGGAGCAATTTCTGAGTAAATAGCTACGAGTAACCCATGAGCATCACCGGGTGTGACCAAAAAATCTTCTTGTTGTTGTGGAAGTCTACCAAATATATATATTTGGTAGACTTATGAATTGAAGGGGAAAATAAAAACGAATGATACCAATACCAAAGAGCCATATGAAAATTGAGTGGAAATTAAAAATGATCAAACTTAAACACCAAACCCAAAGTCAACAACAACAGTATCAATACCCCAACTACAACAACTACAACAAGCTATACACAGAGGGAAACAGTTACATAAGCACTTCTGGATGGGGGGGGGGCAAAGGAGGGAGATATGTGATACAAGCTGGGGCAAGGGGTGGAAGGAGGACAACCTTGGTGGTGGGAATGGCCCTGATTAATTGTCACTATGCACCTCAAATATTACTGTATTTTTATTATACTTTTGGTCACAATAAAAATTATTTAAAAAGAATAAACATGTTAAAGAAACACATTTAGGATATATACAAAAGATGTATGCACATCCCTTATAAGTATTATAAAGGGTCTGAGGAAAGTATAAATTCTGGATCACAATTTTCAGTTGGCAATGTAATCTTGTAGACTCTGAAAAAACGACATGCAGCAGATCAGGAAATGTTCTAGGACAAAGGATCTCTCAAGACCAGAAATCAGTTGTGGTGAAGGGAAATAAAAAAGTGACCACCAAAAACACATTAGCAATAGTCGTGTGCCTGCCTTCTTTGAGGATGACTCACAGACAATGACTCAAGTGACTCGAGAGCATCAGCAACCAGAGCAATGATATAGAGCAGGAGACCTCCTTGCAAGAGGAGCCATTGGAGAGAAACAGGAGTAGTTCACATGCCAGTGGTGTTGTCTGCAGTGGCAGAAACAGGAGCTGGGCAGGAGGTGGAAAAGGAGGTCATGAGGAATTAAGAATTCTGAGTAAAAGAATTAACTAGGGAGAAACAGTAAATTGGAGGTGAGAGAGTAAAAGAGAACAGAAAAAGAAGGGCTAAACATAACAAAAACATAAAGAGGAAAGGGCTAAGATACAACATAAACAGGCATTGCAGACACTACGAATGGTTATTAAGCAGTTATAGAGGTGGCCACCATACACACCTGTTGTATTAATTATTATTTATAGAGTCCTAATTATAGAGTCCTTAGTGATGCATGGGGTGGATGGATGGATGGTGCCTATAGCACTCCAGTCTAGCGGGTCTGTAGGTATCAGGGTGACAGCAAATAAATGACCCACAACCAGTCAGTAGAAGTCAGAAGATATGCAGTTTTATAATCAGACCCTAACCAGCATGTGTGGCTTCTAAGCTAAACAGCCTCTGCATTCTTGTTGTCTCTTGTCTCTCCATGCTGTGTCTCTCTTACTGAGTCTCTGTCATTGAATCTCTCCTACTCCTCCCCCAGGCAACCCCTTAAATTACCAACCATAGACACCTCCCAACTATGGGAGGATCTCCCTCTCCAGATGAGATAGGCAGAAAGTTGGGGAGAAGGGTACACACACCCACGCACATAGATAGGAAAAAAAGATAGATACAGAGGTAGCATTTGGAAAATTGACCTGGGTGGAATGAGTCAAAGCACTTCAAAATATAAAGCCAGCATAAGGCAAGGCTGTCCTCTCTCACCACTTCTACTTAACAGAGCACTGAAAGTCCTTGCTATTGTGATCAGGCAAGAAAAAGATATCAAGGGAATCCAGATTAAAAAAAGGAAGAAGTCAAACTCTCACTGTTTGCAGATAACATTATACTCTACTTAGAAAACTCTACTTAGAAAAACTCTAGAAGACTCTATCAAAAAGCTTCTAGAAAAAATAGACTCATATAGTAAGGTGGCAGGCTACAAAATTAACACAAAAAATCAATGGCCTTTCTATACACCAATAATAATAGGAAAGAAATGGACATTAAGAAAACAACCCCATTTACATTAGTGACACACAAACTCAAATATCTTGGAGTCAACCTGACTAAAGATGTGAAGGACCTATACAAAGAAAACTATAAAACTCAGCTCCAGGAGCCGGGAGGTGGCGCAGGAGATAAGGTGCCTGCTGCCTTGCCTTCGCTAGCCTAGGACGGACCACGGTTTGATCCCCCGGTTCCCATATGGTCCCCCGTGCCTGCCAGGAGCGAGTTCTGAGTGCATAGCCAGGAGTAACCCCTGAGCGTCACCGGGTGTGGCCCAAAAAAAAAAAAACAAAAACAAAAACAAAACTCAGCTCCAAGAGATAAGAGAGGAAACAAGAAAATGGAAACACATACCCTACTCATGGATTGGCAAGATCAACATCATTAAAATGGCAGTACTCCCCAAAGCATTGTACAGATTTAACTCGATTCCTCTAAAGATACCCATGACATTCTTCAAAGAAGTGGATCAGGCACTTTTGAAATTAATTTGGAACAATAAACACTCTAAAATAGCCAAAGAAATTCTTGGGGAAATGAATATGGGAGGCATTACTTTCCCCAACTTTAAACTGTATTACAAAGCAATAGTTAATCAAAACAGCATGGTATTGGAATAAAGACAGACCTTCAGATCAGTGGAATAGACTTGAGTACTCAGAGAATGTTCCCCAGACATACAATCATCTAATCTTTGATAAAGGAGCAAGAAGTCCTAAATGGAGCAAAGAAAGCCTCTTCAACAAGTGGTGGCACAACTGGGTAGCCACTTGCAAAAAAAAAAAAACAAAAAAAACGAACTTAGATCCCCAGCTAACATCATGTACAAAGGTAAAGTCCAAATGGATTAAAGACCTCGATATCAGACCTGAAACCATAAGGTATATAGAACAACAAGTAGGTAAAACACTCCATGACATTGAGACTAAAGGCATCTTCAAGGAGGAAACTGCACTCTCCAAGCAAGTGAAAGCAAAGATTAACAGATGGGAATATATTAAGCTGAGAAGCTTCTGCACCTAGAAGGAAATAGTGCCCAGGATACAAGAACCACCACTGATTGAGAGAAACTATTCACCCAATTCCCATCAGATAAGGGGCTAATATCCAAAACATACAAGGCACTGACAGAACTCTACAAGGAAAAAAGATCTAATCCCATAAAAAAATGGGGAGAAGAAATGGACAGACACTTTGATAAAGAAGAAATACAAATGGCCAAAGGCACATGAAAAAATGCTCCACATCACTAATCATCAGGGAGATGTAAATTAAAACAACTATGTGGTACCACCTCATACCACAGAGACTGGCACACATCACAAAGAATGAGAACAAGCAGTGTTGGCAGGGATGTGGTGAGACAGGAACTCTTATCCACTGCTGGTGGGAATTCCAACTAGTTCAACTCTTCTGGAGAGCAATATGGAGATTCCTCCAAAAGCTGGAAATTGAGCTCCCATATGATCCAGCTATACCACTCCTAGGAATATACCCTAGGAACACAAAAATACAATACAAAAACCCCTATATTTATTGCAGCACTATTTACCATAGCAAGACTCTGGAAACAACCAAGATGTCCTTCAACAGATGAATGACTAAAGAAAGTGTGGTACATATATACAATGGAATATTATGTAGCCATTAGGATAGATGAAGTCATGATGTTTTCCTATACATGGATGTACATGGAATCTACTATGCTGAGTGATATAAGTCAGAGAGAGAGAAAAGACTCAGAATGGTCTCACTCATCTATGGGTTTTAAGAAAAATGAAAGACATTTCTCAACAATTTTCAAAGACAAAAGAGAGGAGCCCACCTCATGAACCTCACCACAAAGAGTGATGAGTTTAGAGAAATAACTACATTGAGAACTATTCTAACAATGAGAATATATGAGGGAAATAGAAAGCCTGTTGAGAGTACAGATGGGGGCGGAAAGGGAGGAAGGATATTTGGGACATGGTGATGGGAATGTTACACTGGTGATGGGGGTGTCATCTTATATGACTGAAACCCAACCACAATCATGTTTGTAACCAAGGTGTTTAAATAAAAAATATTAATAAAAATATATAAAGCTAGCATGTCAGGTATAAAAGCTTTCCAGTTTTCCACTTTCTTGAAATAATCGATGTAGATAGAGGGGAACTTTGCAGAAAAAGGTTTCAAGGTCTAGAATGAGCAAAGAAAATTCCCAAAACAATCATAACTTTCTAGTCATAAACTAAGTAATATGGTAATGAACACTGTAAAAAAGAGTATGTACTTCGGAGTATAGAATCACAAGTTTCAAACATGTTCCTTTTCTTTCTTTTTTTTTTTTGTTTTTGGGTCACACCCGGCAGTGCTCAGGGGTTACTCCTGGCTCCATGCTCAGAAATTGCTCCTGGCAGGCACTGGGGACCATATGGGGCACCAGGATTCAAACCGATGACCTTTTGCATGAAAGGCAAACACCTTACCTCCATGCTATCTCCCGGGCCCCACATGTTCCTTTTCTAAAAGCAAACTGAGAACAAAGGCATATGATATAGTAAAAAACTAGCAAGAATCAAAAGTAAATTGCAGAAAACATACTCAATGACATCACTGTAGCAAGAGTCCAGCGCAATCAGATGTCTTATCCAAGGATCTCTGTGGAGAGAGACATTAGATCATACAAACAGTTACAATCAAATGGAAAATGTTTTTTATTTTAGTTTTGTGAGTATTTTATAGATATTTATCTGATGTATTGTGTACAAACATTTTTCTTATTTAGTAGAAATGAGAGTCAGCAGCACAGAATATTTTCTTCTGCCAGTGTCATCAACTCTGAGCATGTAAGTTTTCAAATGTTGGAATTGTTCATAATTTAGAGTAATGGGTAAAGATAAATTGGTTACTATTAAATTTACCTAGATCAGTGTTTCTCAATTGAAACATTATATGGCATCCTGTGGGTCTTTATGGTAACGTAAGGTGGCCACAGGTAAAAATTGAATAAGTAGTGGTATATGTGTGGAAGATGGGGCAGAGAATGGCACAGCATTAGACTAGTGGGTCACTTGGTAGGACAGTAAGAAATCAAGATCAGAAGTGCGTCAGAGACCAGAGACATAGTGGTGGATAGCACTTGTCTTGCACATCAACAACCCTGTTTCAATTCCTAGCATTCCATATGGATCTCTTAGCATTACCCAGAGTGATTACTGGTACAGAGGCAGGAGTAACCCTCGGATATTGCTGGTAATGACCCAAAAGTAAACAAAAAAGGGGGTCACTGTTGGATAAAGGTTAAGAAACACTGGTAAAAATGATTTAATTTCTGCTTAATAAAAGTTACAATGTATCTGAAGAAAGATATTGATTCTAATTTAATGTATTAAGGTTCTAAGCACTAGGGATATATTTACATTTCTGAAGTAGTTCCAGAGTTTGGGGTTTCAGGTTTGGTGGTAAAAAAAAAAAAATGAAGTCTCAGTCTCTGCAGAGGTCAAGGAGTAGCACTTACGGTGAAGTCTTTGTTCGTGATTTCAAAAGTTCTGCTTCCTCAGTGTCATTTTGGTCTGTCTTTTGCGGTTGGTGGTCTTGGGCCTTGCGTTGATCCTCAGGTGTAGCCTGGGATATCGTCTTTTATTATGTTTTCTGAAGACCTGTTCAGTTGCAATTGTCTCATTCAGGTTTCTGGAATTAGAGATCATGGTTGTTGTGCAGATCGTAGGACAAATCCTAGACTTCTAGATACAAAGGTGTGATATCATTATCCAGACCAGAGAAGAAGCCTTCCACACAACACAACAAAATCAAGGAGAGAGCAAATGAACTGGAAAGGAGTCTATAGATAAGTCCATGACGACATATTCCATCGGGGAAGAAACCCTGTATCTCTTAGGCCAAGGAGATTCCCTTTTCGTGTGACCCCAATTTTTAGTGTGCCTATGCAGAAAGAGAAAAAAAGGGGGGGAGGACGGAGAGATAGCATGGAGGTAAGGCACCTGCCTTTCACGCAGAAGGTTATCAGTTGGAATACCAGTGTTCCACTTGGTCCCCTGGCATGCCAGGAGCAATATCTGAGCATGGAGCCAGGAGTATCCCCATAAACACTACCAGGTGGGACCCAAAAACCACAAAAGAGAGTGAGACAAGAAGCTCAAAATAATCTTTTTAAATTTATTTATCCTATTACTATTTTATTTTTCTCTTACCTAGTTTTTGTCGACCGTCTCATTTTGGTGTAGATATAGAAGTAGTAGTCCACTATTTTCCTTATATATATATACTTTTTCT